>VMDR010009754.1:0-32593 GCA_007922815.1 Macrotus californicus
TTCTATCAGTGCCAAGGGCTTCCTGTAGTTCTATTCAAGTGTTACAATAAATATTTGTAGATAATAGTCAATACTTGTGTATGCTTATTTTAAATATCTATTTAGGTGGAAATAGTTGTGGATGTACTAACAGAAATGAAATAAAATTATAGCTTCATTCACTTGCCTTTTTACATACATAAATATCTTTGTCCTCAGTATGGTGTCATTTTTAAATCTATGCATAATCAAGATTTAACATTTGTATGAAATCAAGTTTATAAGAAAGTGCTACATTTTTCATCTCTGACAAATCTCTTTTAAGTGAGAGCAATTTGAGAAAATGGTGTCACTCACTGGGCTATATTTCCCATAAAGTACCATTAACACTTTATTGATCTCTGTGAAAAGTATAGAAATTTTCTGACTAGCTTCAATAAATGAAAGCAATAAACCTACGGCATTAACACTAAACTTAAGTTTGGGAAAAGTATAAGGAAGAACCTTCATAAGGGTCTACGTGCCACTGGCTATTTTACAAACCCAAGGTATAAAAATTTACTGAAAGATTTATTTGGGGATATTTAAAAAGCCCTGACCAGGTGGCTCAGTTGGTTGGAGCGTCATCCTGTACGCCAATTGGTAACAGGTTCAATTCCCAGTCAGGGCACATACCCAGGTGGCGGGTCCGGTCCCCCAGTTGGGGTGCATACGAGAGGCAACCGATCGATGTTTCTCTCCCACATCAATGTTTCTCTCCCTCTCTTTCTCCCTCCCTTCCCCTCTCTCTAAATATAAACAAATAAAATCTTAAAAAAAAAAAAAAAAGAAATAATGACTGAAAACTTCTCTAACATGGGGAAAGAGACATCCAGATCCAGGAAGCTCAGAGAGTTCTTAAAAAGATCCCAAGGGACGCACACAAGACACATTATAATTGAATTGTCAAAATTTAGAAGAGAAAATCTTAAAAGCAGCAAGGGAGAAACCAGTTGTTATATCCTAGGAACTCCCATAAGACAATAAGCACATTTTTCCGCAGAAACTGTGCAGAAGGGAATAGCATGATATATATTCAAACTGCCAAAAGAAATGCAAAACCACCAGCCAAGAATACTATACCCAGCAAAGCTGTCCTTCACAACTGATGGAGAGAGAAAGTTTTCCAGAGTAGCAAAAGCTGAAAGTCATCATCACCAGACTGGCCTTACAAGAAATGTTAGAAGCAGCTCTGCAAGCTGAAATAAAAACACACTAATTCACAACAGGAAAACATGCAAAGTATAAAACTCACTGGTAATGGTGAATACATAAATTCAGCATACTCTTGCAATAGTGCTGGGTAAACCACTTTTAACTCTAGTATGAAGTTCAAAAGACAAAAGCATTAGAAATACTATTCGGTAATTTCTAAGTACAAGACAAAAAACGACGTAAACTGTGACGTCAAAAACAAAATGGGAAGAAATGTATGAATGTAGAGCTTTGGTGTATGTTCAAAATTATCATCGCCGTGAAAGAGCCAGTTATATAAATATGATTATGGAAGCCTCACGGTAACCACACAGCAAAAACCTATAGTAGATGCACAAAAGATAAAGAAATATAAGCATACTACAGAAAATCATCAAAGCACAAAGGAAAAAGAGGAAAAACAAAGGCATTACAAAACAACAAAATGGCTACAGTAAGTCCATACCTACCAATAATTACTTTAAAGGCACATGAACTCAATTCTCTGATCAAAAGAGAATGGCTCAATTAAAAAAAAAAAAGACCCATAAATACGCAGCCTACAATTTTAGCTTTAAGAACACACCAGACTGGGTGGTCACTGGTTAACACTGAAAGTCTCACGTCCCAGGAAACCCCTCAGGCTCTGCCAACTGGAATGGCTGTTCACCCTCAGAGCAGTTCTGCCTGCACATTTTGGTGACTGTAATGGCGGTGTCATTAAAGTACTTTCCCGAGATGCTCCCACAGCAAGATGCTGGACTGAGCGCTGCAGGTGTACAAAGATGAAGGGGGGCAAGAGCAAACGGGTCCCCTCTTACCTGTGTGGAAGCTCTGCTGCTGCCGCATATCAGTGCAGTGACCTTGGTGTGGTTGATGTGGTTTCCAAAGGTCATTCTGGAGAGGAGCACCTCGTGGGTGAGCCATTCGGAGTCCTGAGATGTCTTCCACCAGAGCAGCTCCACCACAGGCCAGGCAGTACTGGTCTCAACCCTGGGTGTCCTGGCTCCACAGCCTGATGGTCACAACCCTCGGTCAAGTCTCTAACCTCTCCGTGCTCCACGTTTCCTCATCTATAAACCGTGGGCGGTCAGAGTGCCTACACTTCGTATGGCGCATGTGAACATTAAGTGAGTTAATACAGGTAACACAGTACGTGCCCAGGAAATGTTACCCTCTCTTCTTATTGCCGTCTAAGGGTTTGTGTTGATTCCCAAGAAATGGACGCCAACAGTAAAGGCCAGTGGCGATACTGTACTGTTTCTAGAGCCTAGAGTGCAAAAACCTGTGTCTTTATTTTCAGGGACAAATCTGAAGGGAAGACGGCCTTGGTATGACTCGTGCTTGCCCCATTCCGGAGAGGAAGGAGCACAGACGAAACTTCCAAAATGCAGGACAGAATCTGAGCAATAAGTTTTCAAGGAAATATAATCTAACACAAATATGACAAAAAGAGCAGTTCATTCTAGTGTAATAAAAGGCCTAAGAACAAGATATTCTGAAAAGGGGTCGCCTGACTACATTATTTTTGGTTTCTACACCAGAGTACCGAATAAAATTATGAAAAAGAAACCACACCGGATTACATAGTTTTTATTGAGAGTTTTGTCTTATTACAGAGAACTCATAGGCCTTTGGTTGTTACATGAGTAAGAAGGTGGGCAGCACACGCAGTTACCAAAAGTCGTCTGGTTCTTCATGAGAGAGGCCTGTGAAACTAAATTAGGGAAAGACAAAAAGTTTGACAATTTGTTAAATTCTTGTCCAGTTTATTGGAGGATCTTTATAATATTCTCATTCCTTCCCTGTGGGGTTTCTGCCCTTGCTCACAGTGTGTATGGGCAGTAATATTACAACTTAAAAATGTAACAGATTGGAAGTCAGTAATTTTGATCAATTCAATCATTTCCTACAAACCCATTAGCACGGTAAGGGTTTCCCAAGAACACTCCACTGGGGAAACCGTACCTTTCATCTTTGTCACTAGATGGCAGTGTGTCCACTTGCGAAACTTCTCTGACAATCTTCATTGAGCTCTGACGCAGGAGGGGGAAAGAATTCTTTTGAAATCAGATTATGTATTAATTTCATTAAACACTTTGATTTCTCTAAGAACTTTCTGAAATATACATATAATTGAAGAGCCAAGAAAAGAGGGGACTTTTAGACATGAAATTTAGCGAGCACATCAAACTAGCCAGTATGCATTCCCAGTGCCCATAGTGATTCTGACTAATACAGCATTTGAATGTGTCGGACAGTGCCGATGCATTCATTGTTCACTGACGGGACTTTCACTATATTTCATTCTTGTTCTGAAAATAAGACACATCTCAACTTTATAAACATTGACAAATCAAAATCTGTTCAATCTTTCACTCAAGCAAAAGCGAAAAAATTTTGTCAAGAGAGTATATATTTAAAAGACTTCAGCCCTGGCTGGTGTGGCTCGAAGGATTGAGCACCAGCCTGCGAACCACAGGGTCACGGGTTCGATTCCCAGTCAGGGCACATGCCTGGGTTGCAGGCCAGGTCCGCAGTATGGGGTGTGTGAGAGGCAACCACACATTGATGTTTCTCTCCCTTTCTTTCTCCTTCCCTTCCCCTCTCTCTAAAAATAAATAAGTAATCTTTAAAAAGAAACTCGAGGCTCCATTTGAACTTTGAATTTCCTGCTTCTACCTTTTTGTCTCCAATGGAGAAGACAAGATTCCTGTCCCAAGGTTTTCTAATAAAGCACAGAAGCCCTCGTGCCCCACCCCCAGACAGGTGGTTCACAGCACCAGTACCTTATCATCCTTCTGGTCCTGATTCTCCTGGATGATTTTCATGTATTTCTCGAAAGGATTTTCACCACAAGCAGATCTGTCTTTCATTTCTTGAATACTCACTTCTAATTCTTTCTCCATTTCAATCTTCAGTGACTCTTCAATCATCCGCTGTCAAATAGATGGCCACCAAAAGAGGAAGTATAGAAATACATTTTTAAAACACATAGTAATAAAATGCTGATCCTTTAAGTAAAACCTGCATGTCAGAAAACTATTTCCTGGGGGCGGGAGGAGGGGGGGAAATGGTGGTGGGAAAATGGAGACAACTGTACTGGAACAACAATTAACAAAGAAAACCCTATTTCCTTTTTTCCCCCATTGAAGTCATTATTACCATCAAAGGGGGACAAACATGTGTCCTGTGCTTTAGATAAAATTGACCGGGAGTTTAAGAAACCTCCATATGTAAGATTAACTGATGTAAGATTCGGCAGGCATGTGAAGTGGCCAGAGTAATGCATCTGTCTGAGACTAGAATCAGGACATAGAAAGCCAAAGAGAATCAGGAAGTGGGCAGGGGAGCCTGAGGAAGTCACCGTGGACTGGCAGTCACTTTCCTGGGGTTCCCGTGGTCCCAGCTAGCTGACCCGTAAACTGCACTTACAAAGGGGAAGATCTTAGCAAAGCATAGTCCACCGCCTTTATGGCTGTGTTTTCAGGACCAGATGAGAGTGCACACGGGTCTGCAAAAGCTCCCATTTACCATCAGACTGCTAGGCGTGCATGTGCAGCCCTCCTGCCTATGGTAGGCTTTTTACTATAAGTTACCTACCGCTATGACTTTGGGACACATGAAAGTCTCACTTCCCCGAGAGCCAGGTACTTACTGAAGGTGTGCCAGGCAGAAACCAGCATGGAAAATTCAGCTATACTTAGAATTATTACCCTTTGTTGATTGAGCTTTTCCAGTTCTCTTTGCTCCTTTTGTAAAGCTTCTTGCAGACTTTGACTTCTTTCTTCTCTCTGTTCTTGTTCTTTCACCAGCTGCCATATTTTTTCTTCTTCACTGTCTTCCCCGATTTGTTTCTGATCTACGCCTGAAGGGGCAGAAAATAAAGAGCGAGTAGCTCCCAGCATCGCTTTTTCCAAACCCACGTGGGGCTGGTTTACAGCCGCCCCTGCAGACTGGTGGAGACTGCACGACTCGTAGCGGTTGGCCTGCTGACGCACCTTCATGGTCTTCCAGCCCCAGCCCCACACTCTGCACGGCACCCGCCCTTTACTTTAATGAGATGAACACAGGTCGCCCTGACAGTGAACAACTCCAACTGTCCCCCCCCTTCCCCTCTGCATTTTCCCATCCTCCTCACCCCTCCTTCCCAAGCCCTGCACTTCTAACTCTACACTTGTTTGTAAGATCCCTCCACTACCTTTAGGACTCTGAGTTACCATCAGTCCCTATGTACTGCCGCAGCACTTTTGTCACTCTTGTCCTGACTCCCACAAAGGCATTTGAGCCTCTCCTGCCCAGAACACTATAAACCCCCGACCCCAGCCATCTCGCTGCCATTCTCTGCTTCCTCCCGGACGACACCTTCCTGGGCTTTAGCTGTTGCCTGTGTCCCGCTCATTCCCACATATTCTTCTCCAGTCCCAATCTCTCCCCAGCCACACACCCACGTTTCTGACGGGTTCCCTGCTATGACCACGTGGAAGTCTCACAACACCAGCTTTCATACCTTATCATTCCTGTCCCTTTAATCATGCTCTTTCACTAGGGCTTCTGGGTTCTAAGTCCTCCTGCTGCTGCCGTTAGGGTCCTCATCACCACTGACCTGAACAGCCCAAGTAACCTAGCCAACGCTCTCCCTGACATTGGTCACTCTGCGTGCAGGCAAGCCATCTGCATCAGCACCAGTCATTTCCCGAAGAGAAGATGTGGGTTTTCTGTGCGCGGGCTCTGCTGTGCTAGAGTCCAAACCCAAGGTGCTATAAGCTCTAACCACCTCATTTTTCTTTGCGGACTGACTTCCTATATCCCCCTAGTTTTGCATTCAGAATCCTCTCTCCTAGCAGCAGACTCGCTGTTGGATGAATACCTCTGTAAGCCCCTTGCTGAGCCCTTGCTGTCACTCTCCCCTAACCTGATGCACTTCCTGATGCCCACCTCTCCCACAGAGCCCTTCCTCCCCGCAAGCCCCCATTCAATGCCTACTCCGGGTGAAGTCTTCCTTACTCCTCAAGTGACAGTAAGCCTCTCCGGCATCGCACTCACACAGTATTCTGTACCTGCCCATCAAAACCACGTGTATCTATCTGTCCTACATCTGTCATTCCAGGTTTTACTTATTTGTCTATTCCCTGTAGCTCGCAGCACAAGTCCCTATGTTTCACAGATTTAACTCAATCTCAGCCCCACAGATGATAATGCTGACTTTTCTCCTCCAGCTCTGGAGGAGCCTAAACTTTTTTTAGGCTAAGCGTTTTCCCCTCAGCTATGCTAGGAGACAAATTCATAGGTTCACCAGAGAACTTCGAACGTTTTTGCTCTGCCCTGTTCTAAGTCCCCTGCAGGAACTAAGCTTTACTAATAGGGCAGGGGCAGCACAGTGTCCTCTGACTCTTGATCCTGGTCTTGAAATTCACATACTAGGGAAGGCAGGGGATCATTTCCATAGGCACAAATCTCCGCCTTGCTGGTGGAAGAAGGGCAATTCCTAATGGCATCGCTTCTCACGTGAAATAGCAATCTCAAAGTAGGAATACTGTGTGGTTGTTGATTTAAAAGGATAAAGAAGAGACAAAGGCTACTGCTCTGCTGTGGGGTATACAGTCATACGCCACATAACAAAACTGCAATCACGAAGGGCCACGTGTGCAATGGTCATAACGATGCTGTGGTCACAGATGGACCGCATATATGATGGCAGTCCCGTGAGATTATAATGGCGCTGAAACATTCCTGTCTGCTAGTGATGCTGTAGCCCCTGTGATGTCATAGCGCAGTGCATTACTCAGTGCTTGAAGAGATGCTGGTGTGAGCAAAGCCACTGTGCTGCCAGTCATAAAAAAGTACGGCACATACAGTTATGCACAGTGCACAATTCTTGATGGTGATACTAAACCACGACGCCACTGGTTTATTTACCGTGCTAGACTTCTCATCCGTATTTTAGAGTGTACTCTTTCCACTGGCAAAGAAAAGCTTGCTGTACAATGGCATGCCGTGTTACACGGGCAGCACCCTGAAACACCTCACGTTGACGTCTCTTCATGGCATCATTTTCTCTTGCTCTTCATTAACTGTCGTGTTTTGTATACTAACGTGCCGTATAGGCTCGCAACCTAAGAGAAATCGGCTGTACTGGAAACTATGAGTGTACAGGAGGCTGTACCATCCAGGTTTGCCTAAGTGCACTCTGTGATGTTCACACAATGACAAATCACCTAAGGTCCCATTTCTCAGAATTCATTCCTGCTGCTAAGGGGCACACAACTGCACTCTGTAGCTGCAGAACCACACACAGAAACCTCTTTGAATGTAAGAGCAAACAAAGCACTGTTTCCACTGGGTACCTCGAAGATACCAACCTTCGGCCTTTTCCATCTCCCTTTGTACCCACGTGAAGGTGGGAAGTGATAACTATAAGAGAATTTTCAATGATCAAAATGTAACCAGACTATTTAAGAATTGTAAAAGGCATTACTGAATTTACAATATATCTCAGAGGCAGACACCTCTCGCCTCAGTGAGTCTTCCTTACTCTACAATGTGATTTTTATTCTCTTCTTGCCCATGTCTCTGCCGAATGGCTGCCTGTCACATCCACCTGTGGGTGGCCAGCACCCCACTCAGGACTTATGCTCTGGGAGGCCCTCAGGGATGGCTTACTCACTGTGTGACTTCCCCACCAGAAGCTCTGTGAAGCACAGGCTTGGGTGGGCTCACTCTGTGTGCCCAGCTCTCCAGGAAGGGCCCAGCACAGAAAAAGTTCTTGATCAAGTGCCTGAATGAATGCATTCCAGAATGATTTACTCTGGAATCAGGAACATGAACCCTTTGAAAGTCTCTTGCTTCTTTTAATAACTCCTCATATTTCTGAGTAGGTCGACTCAAACCAAGAAACTGCTTACAAGAGGAGGCTTTGCATACTGAGGTTTTGGGGATGGTGGTCCCACCTAAACATTGGGAAAATGAGGTGATTTACTTGGGAAATTTCCTCAAGTTTGAGGCTTAAACACTGTGGTTGAAGGAGAAAAGGATCTGGCCAGAATGAACTCTGGTCTCCCACCACAGCTTCCCTCCCTGCCCATGCACACCGGGCAGGGATGTGGGTACTCTGGGGAAGATAACAGGAAAGAGAAAGTGGGCCACACAGGTCTGGTGACCACTTCCCTACATCAGCTCCTCCCAAAACTGAAATATAAAGGTTTTTCTTTCCTAATTTTTTAATACATGAAGGCAGCAAATAGAGACAAACAGTATGTTAATAATTCTCATACTATAATGACATTGAGGATGTATATGGGTATTAACCATTATTTCAATTTTATACCATGATTTCCTAAGATGGAATGGTTTTTGTAGAAGTCTCTTAAGGAAAAAGGTAACTGCTCTGTCAGACTTTGGACAAGTAAAGAAAAGAAATTAAAAGCCACTGGCTCAGGAAGTCTAAGAAGAAGTCTGTTCTTCACAGTTTTCTCCTTGGCACTGTCTTTACATGTTCAAATTGGGAATTACTTCAGAAATGTCACTGACAATGATAACATCCCAACCCACCCCAAGACTTGGAGTAATTTGTCCTTATAAAAAGTCCTCCAATAACACATGAAATAATTTACAGGGCACAGACTGGTGTTCAGTATGCAGTCATGCTATCTGTTAGTTACCACAGAGGAAAACTTACCTGAGTAGTGAGAGGAGACAGGTCTGCCAGGAAAAGCGGCAGCAGCAATGTCCAAGTGAGGCATGTCACCAGCAGGATGGAGGCCATCCACTTCTAAGTGCTTTGGCACGTCCCCTGCATCTACACGAGCTACAGACAAGAGTCCCGTGAGTCCTGAACAACCACAGCAAGAGACAGGAGTGCACGGTGCAGGTGACTCACTGCAGAGTGCAGAAGTCTCAGCCAAAGCAACCATGCCAGACTTTTCCTTACAGAATCAACTCTAGCCCTGGCTGCTGTGGCTCAGTGGATTGAGTGCCAGCCTGCAAACCAAAGGTTCACAGGTTTGATTCCTAGTCAGGGCACATGCCGGGGTTGTGGGCCAGGTTCCCCAGTTGGGGCATGCAAGAGGAAACCAATTAATGCATCTCTTGCACATTCATCTTTCTCTCTCTTTTTTCCCCTCCTTTTCCCTGTCTCTAAGAGGTAAATGAATAAAATCTAAAAAAAAAAAAAAAAAGAATTCTAAGATGTTTGAAGCACAACCGGTTGCCAGTGTATTCACTTCTCAAAGTGTTCTTACACTTTAAAGAAGTAGATTTGTTTCCAAAATTAGATTCATAACCCAACAGGAAAGTGACAGAAAAATTCACTGGGCTTGCTGATAATCATCTGAACTCTATTTAAATAGTAATTAGTTAATTAAGCTATTAAAGTAGGTGGCCAAGAATTTGCAAATTTTACTAAGCCCTCTCATTTAACTGCTCAAAATATACTTTCAGAGTTGGCGCTGAAGCTCACAAGGTGAAACGGTATTCATATACAAATATAAAGACTCCACAGGCTGGAAAGAACCTGAGAGCTGACGGACTACATTCCAATTTTTTACGCAAGCAGCAGGCGCCCAGGGAACAATGCAAAGCAGGGCCAGGGCCAGGGCCAGGATACCAGTTTGCAGACAATGAAGCTGATATACTTTCACTTCCATTCTTCCACTAAGAATGGGTTTTCTAGATCTGAGGCAGTCGACAGAATCTGTACAATTTAAAGAAAACAACATCTTCATATTCCGTAAAATGGGGAAAAACAAATTAAAAAGTCACTTCTTTTGAATCTGAGGTAATCCCAAACTTGGTAAATTAAGGGTTCACTTGTGAGCTTAGCTCCAACTTTGAAATTATTGGTTATCCTGAAATTTTTTAAAAATGGAACTCAGACGTACCCTCTGAAAACCTCTGTGATATACAAATGAGGCTATATATCTGTATTTATGGTGTTATCACAAAATACAAATGCCCTAATTTGTAACTGCTTTGATTTCTATAACAATAGATATGTTTCACCAAAACTAGGCTTTCTGCATTTTCAACTTATGGAAACTGGTACTTATACTTGAACTTACATTCAAAAGATGATTCAAATTCCTCATTATCATTTAAACACTGCTTGTCCAGATTTGAAAATTCAGTTCCGTCTTGAAGTTCAGTTTGTCTTTGGTAAAGACTGCGATGGAAAGATAAAATTCATGAGTGTGAAGCTGTAATAACATACTACCCAAGAGCACAGGATGGTGCAATGCATTTGTGACTCGGGCAAACACTTCAGAAAGTAACTGGTCCCTGAGAATGGGAGCTGCCCAGCACGGGCACTCTCTGGGCACCCAGCAGCACGCTAAGCAACAGCACATTAGCTCAGGGCTCCTCAGGGCCACCTGACCATGGCGGGTAGGCACCACCGTTGTGAGCAAAGAGGAATTGCTGCACTCTCAGTGCTGCTCCTAGGAGTTTGTTTCTTCAAGGACCACAGAACATTTTTTAAAGATATTCTTCACACCATCAGCGTGAGCTAAAGATGCAACCCTATAACACCATGGCATCAAAGTGCCCTAAGTCACCATGTGTGTCCTGTCTCTTCTCCTGGCTTTATTTTATCACGAGAGAGTAATATAAAATACAGGTAGGTGTGTATATGTACACACATACATATGTATGGGTGTATGTATACATATGTATATACATACACACCCATGCACACAGGCACAGGCACATGGGGCACATACACGTATATAGGCACATGTGTCTATATGCACACGTGTGCATGTGTGTAGGTGTATGTACACATGTGTATATGCATGTGCACATGTGTGTGCACGTGCATACCTATACATATGCATACACATGCACACATGCATAAGCCCCACATGTGACTCGAATCCCAGCCTGGGTGACCCACTGCTGAACCCCCAAACACATCTACTTTGTCCTGCTCCAGCAATCAGGCCCAACGACCCACTACCACTTCAGAATTTATCTCAGTAGATACATTAGGGTTCTGTTTATTTGGACATAATAATATGCCATCATCATTTTTAAATGACTTCTAAAAGATGTGTGAAACATCTCCTAAATAAACTGAAGTTACTTGCTTTTGCAGATTTTGTATGTTGCTTTTTTACCTTTATAAACTGAGTCTATTCATGAAATGATGAAGATGCTTATTGATACCATAGTGCATATTCTATGTATCAGGCTTAGCAAACAAGAAAAAATTACTTATTTGCTAAAAGGAATTTTTTCCCAGGTAATTCAGATGATTCTAAGACATCACACATCATCTTATAATCTGATTTCAAATTCTCTACTGCCACAAGGTATTGAGCATCACCTGAAAAAACCAGACAAGTCGAGGCTGAGCTGCTGTGCAGCTGACCAGACCTGGCTGAGACTGACCAGCTCATGGACTCACCTGGCCACCTGCTCCAGAGGGCTGGAAAGCGAGTGGATGGAAAGGCTGTGCCTAGACTCAGCAGGTGAAAGCTGCAGCATTCTTTCAGGACAAGGGCTGGAGGCAGCCACTTGGGATAGACCCAGACCTAAAGGGCACAAGAAATCAGGACAAGAATGTCACAAATTACGTGGGGAAAAAGGCAACATGGTTTCTAAGGAGTTCTAGTAGTTTGAAAAGAAACTCTGCTGCCCTTTCACACAGTTGAGTGTGATGTATAAATGACCCACAGCATCAACAACTCAAGCTCCTAAATGAAACTGCGGCGATTACACTAAAACATACACAAGTAATCGGCAGGAAGGGAAAGCCACTGACTGTCACTCTCTGAACACCTCTGCGTGCCAAGCAAAATGCTGTAACTTGCCACCCTGTGCCATAGGACAAACACTGCTGGTCAGCAGGCAATCACAGGGGCAGTGAGGACACAACTGCTCAGGCTAGAAATTTCCTAGGCTCCCTCCTGCTTTCTAGGGCTAGCTGTTACTCAGATAAGAGGGCCACCGAGGACCACCCAAGTCCAGAGCACCCTGCAACCCTTTCTGCAGAAGCTTACCTTCCAGGTGCATTTCAGCATCGAAGCTCCGTTTAGCTCTCTCAAGGGGAGTGGTGGAGAGGCGTCTGCCAGCGCCTCTGCAGAGCCGGGAGGCTGTTGTGCCTGTCCGCACTTCTGTCTCGCCCGCTGCAGGCTGCCTGGGCACAGCTCCTTCCTCTGTAAAAATACGTCTTTCCGAGGGACTTAACGTGGCGCTCTTGACAGTTCCTCGCACGTGCAGGGGAGGTGGGCTCTGGGATGCTAGTGGACTTTCAGACTGAGGCCAATGACGAACTCTTTGACAATAATCTCGGAAAGCTTTCTCTAAGCATTCAGCCTCACGCTCTAGCCCTCTCATTCTCGCCTTGGTGTTGGCTACAAACTCAAGGTCAGATTCGGGGGAGCTACCATCTGTGCTTGCACTTGGATAATTTATGAGTCTTGAGGTAACTGTGCCTGCCATCAGCTGTTCCTGTTTGAGAGGATTTTTCAAGAAATCCCCATTTATTCGAGACACCGTGGATCCGTTGACCAGAAACGGCTTTACATTGCGATACACTTCATTCTCCAGGGCTGCGGGTTACAAAGAGATAAGGTGACAAATGAGCTGAGTATAAAATTCAAATATGCTTGAGAATTTTTTTGAAAAATGAAAGAATAATAAGAAAAAGTATGCACATTAAATCCTTTCTGCAGCCACAATAATGCTAATAATTATTTAGTAGCATTTATTGAGAGCTTTTATATACCAGCTACAGCTTCATGGGTCTCCTTTTTTTAGGCCTTCTTTCTTAAAGCATGGTATTATTTCAAAATCCGTGACACACAATCTTGAAATCCCGAAAGCTCTGAGAACTGAAAATGTATTCATAATTTATTGGATCACAAAACCTCACAGGACCTGAAGTGATTTGGGTGATAAACTTGACCTGAGCTGATATAAACCCACTCATAATCTGTATTTATTCTAGCCAGCATGGATGCTCATACATCTGACTGCACGCATGTTTCACTAAAGGATGCTGCCCCATAACTACCAGAGTGGTGACAAAACCCATCATAGGGCAAGTTTCAGATAAGGAAATGAGGACCTGCAGTCAAAGCAAGGCTGTGAGATCTCTCACTCCTCCCATATTACAGATGGGGGCCGAGGCGGGGTCACCCAGGTAGCAAGGTATACAGATGCTGGGACCTGCTAACGCAAAGCCAGTGCATGTGGACACCACTCTCCCACAGTGCCTCCGGGACAATGTACGTGTTTGAAAAGGCCCCATCCTCAAACTGTTTTTCATGACTCACAATCACTGGGATTTCAGCTGTGGGCAGTTTGGCAAACAGAACTGTTGAGAGAGACTAAGGAACAGGAGGGAGAAGAAATGGGTAAAGGGATAAAAATAAAACTAGTGCGGGGGAGAGGAACAAGGACTGGTGAGGAAAGAGTGCAAACGGGGACTGAGGACAGCTGAGAATCAGGAAGCACAAGAAACCAGTCCAACTGCTAACACACGGAAACTTCCTTTGAGCTTCAAAGCAGCAGAAGAAGGTGCCTAAGCCTCAGTATATGTCTGATGAAGTAGGAAGGGGCAGCTGACATGCCTCCTCAGTGAAGACATGTAATAACATGACAGCGGTAACCATTCTGAGTGTCTGATGTGTCCTGGGCACTCGACAGGGACCCATCTTTCTATCTTCTTCACCGTGGCACGGTAGGTGTTCTTACCCCCACTACAAGTGAGGAAACTGAGGTCCACGGAAGTGAAAAGTGCCCAACGTCAATCAACTAACCTCAATATCAGGGTCCGAAAACAAAAACATTATACATAATCAACCTGACTTTGCTGATGTGACATAAGCCACCCTGCTTGTCCCACACGTGTTTACTCATCTCTCAGGGCATACATACACACTGAGGAGTCAGAATGATCTTATTATCGGGGTAACAAATGGAAAAGAAAAGCCTAGGTCCACGATGTATTTGGGGGCCTCTGCGTCACCAACACACCTTTCCTATTAGGGGTATGAGGCTCTTGCAGCCATGGGACACCTGTAAAAAGCAAACCATGTTAGTGGGTGACCCAGTTGGTACCTGAAATTTCAGAATAGAGTTTTACTTCTAAGACGATATGTTTCTATGGTTTTCTCCCTACTATGAGAATTACTAAAAATTCAACGAGTAATGATCGCTGTATTTCCACATATGCCAGAAGTGTCACACACACATGTACACACTTATAGGTTAAAATGTCTCTAACCTGTCTCAGTCTGTTTCAGCTGCATTTTTAAATCGGCCACCTGCACAGTTAGCCTCTTCACAGAGGCTTCGTACTCTAGGATCTGGGCCCTCATCTTGGTAGAACGCTCAATCTGAAAGGGTTTAGAGAACGAAAGGAAGTCAATGTGCAAGAAATCCCAGTTCACTTCAAAACAACCAATTCTCGTATCGGGCTTCTCCCTCGCCAACCCTCAGCAGCTTTGTACCTGCAATGGGCAGGTCCCTAGAAAACGACGACCGAACACACAAGCAAGTTTCCCACCTCCCTTTTCACTCATCAGGGAACAGCTACTGCAGGGCATGGGGCAGACACCAGAACGACAGTGTCAATCTAAGTCACAGGGTGAGAATCAAGAGACATTCATAGTGGGCACCATCAGGCCTGGACAGTTTTATCTTTCTGTGCGTTTGCTTTCCTCCGGGTTTCATTACTATTATGAACATAGAATCACATAATCACGCACGAATTGCCTTGGACGAGATGGATACCCTTACATATGAGGTGAGTAGTTTTTGAGGTTGAAATCGATCTGATTTACACTGGTCTGACACAGGCCAAATGTTACACGTATACAGAGTGACCACCCTAATGCCTGGCCCCGCAAAGGGCAGTACTCACTTCACTTTGCAGCTGCTTCTGCAGAGCTTCCTTGTGGGATTCGAACTCCTTGTGCCCTAACAGGATAGCAGTTTTCGCTTTCTTTAATTCTTTCTGAAAACTTAGCAGCTCAGGAGATGGCTGAGCTATGCCTAAGAAGGTAAAAAAGCCTGGTGATTACCAATCGTAAGTTTTCTCATTTTACTTAGCAAAAGCATCTGAAGAGATTTTAAATGGTTATTTCTGTTCTTTGTACACATGTAATTAATAATATATTAATTCTATTAAATGGACTAAGAGCAAATCTGACCCACAAATTTCAGAAGAAAAGAATGGAATGCATGCAAATGCAAACTTCACTACTTTTCCTAGTCCCACTCCAAATAACAGAAATCTTTTAAATCCTCAAATTAACTTGAAAGCCTGCCACTTTCCTCTACCATGCATTTCTATCAAAATGGTTGATGATTACCCCAAGGTCCAATTCAACCTGTGCATCTGTCCCCAGCATTCTGGGTCTAGGCACAAAGCAGATGGAGTTCCCCCATTTCAGTCATGGGAGGACTCGCTAATAAGGGGTGACTCATGTAGGGTAGCAACAAAGGATGACAGTGTTCCTTGGTGTAGTGATGGGGCCATGCTCTTACCATCCTTGGGCCTAGAGGATCAGGGAGGGATGAATTCCCAAAACTGGAGAGAGTGAGCTGGCGTAGGTGCACAGTGCTAGTGACAGGCCATCTGCAAGCACTGGGACCTTGCCTGGCTCAGAGGCACAGGGCCAACCCACAGCCACTTTACATGAGGAGGGAGGAGGCGGGAGAGAGGGAGAGGGGTTGCGGTGAGGGCATAACGACGAACTTGACCTGACTCTCATCCCTGCTTCCCAGTGCTGAGGGTGACCCTACTGGCCAGACCCGTGCGGTACAGAGTGTCAGGACACCAGTACAATCCAGAGAGGCAGATTTGTACAGTTTAAAAATAATTTTTCCTAGTGACACTATTAATGATTACAATGGCAAGCAAAAAGGAAGTAACTTCAAATCGAGGATGTTAATTTTATGAAATTTTCCCAGTAGAAGCCCCCCTAAGCAGTTTCATAATACTAAGTTAATATGAATTGAAAAACATGAAAAGCAGGAAAGAAAAAACATACGGCTTAGGAGACTCAAGTTTTCATTTCTACTCTCTTGCATTTGTTGTTTAAGTAATTTGTTTTCTTCCTGAAGCTCTTGCCTCTCTTCTTTTAGAAGTGAGTAGTCATTCATTTCTTTCATCTTTTCACTCAGCAGGTGGTTTTGCTTGGTTATTGCCAAACACTGGGCTCTGAGAGACTCTAGCTCAAGCTGGAATTGAAGAAGTAAAACGTGTGTGTGAACCGTGACTTCACAGTACTACTTACATAAAAGCTGGCAGGCTGCTGCAGGCTGGGTGCCACAATTTAATGAAGGTCACTGCACCTGACAACAACGTAAGTCATGTTTGGCCCAAGTGTCGGGGCAGCTTTGTGCGCATGTAGGCCCCGCCCTACAAAGCAAGTGCTTCTGATTAAGACAGTCACCCACTTTGCACGTGCAACTAAGGTTCCGACAGCTGTCAAAGACCCTAGCAACACAGGCTTGCAGATATGAAAGCGGGAGCTGGCACAGACTTGCTGTGGGAGCTTTCCTTTTCTTTGCGCGTCTCAAGTTTGCAAACAAAAGCCTACAAAGTTCTCAAATAGGTCATTACAGGTGCAAAAGTAAATTTTATATACAGAATATGTTTAAGTACCTAAAGTTCCAGCTCTGTCCTTCAGATAGCACACAAGAATGAACACAAGAATAAAGTAACAGTGGCACATGGAAAATGCATCTCGTTTTGTTTTAAGCTGTAAGACCCTGAGGTAATGACAGGAATTTTTAGCTATTGCTGATGGGAAGGAAGAAGAGGCTGAGGTAGAAACTAAGGTGTTCTGCCCGCCTACGGGCTAGGCACATGAGTCAGCTCACTGAAGTCCCTCAACAACCATGGAATGTGGGCAACACCCTGATGTTTAAGGGACATGTCTGGAGCCACACAAGCGGTAAGGGAGAGACAGGGCATTCAAGCAAGACTCCAGGCCCCAAAGGATGTACTCTTTCTATGCTTCCCTAGCAGACTAAGATTGAAAAGGAAGAACTACTGAATTCACTTAAGGTGGGCCATCACCATCTTGGTCATATAATAAGCAGGCCAAACACATCAAGAAGATAAAGAATGAATGACTGAAACTAAAATTTCATGGACTGCCTAACACTGACTGCAAAAAATCCATAGGCTTAACAATTACCTGAAGCTCTTTCACATGATTTGCAGAATGACTGAGTTCTTCCTTTTTCAAAGTGACAGCTGTGAGCTCGTCTTGCAAACGCACAGCTTTTTCTGAAAGAGAGAACCAGTGAATTAAACATCATTAGTTTTCCTAGTGAATAGAAAACTCGTCTAAGAATTTATGGCCAATATAGCTGACCTAATGACCACTATTTCATAATCTGAAATAGGAGACATGAGAATCCAAAAGAAAAAAAAAAGTCAGTAGGGCAAGTGAGAAATAAGCCCTGTTACCCAACAGGTGATGAGAAGGTAGTTATAACGGTCACATACGTGGTGAGCTTCCTTCTGCTACACACACTAACCAGTCACACCATGTGTCAAAAGATGTGAAGTTTCCTTAGAGACAGAGACCTGTCTTACGGATTTATAGTCACTATTTTGTCATTTTCACTTCATCGAATACAAGTTTGTGTAGATACGTCATCAAAAGATAATTTGCTGACTACATGATGGTACTAATTCCTAAAGAAGTATTAGTCTCCACATTATAGTCCCAAAGCAGCAGCCACACACGGGGTGACCTTACAGGCCACTGTCAAGTACCTAGCCCTCGTTTACTCCAGGAATCCCTTTGAAATTTCCACCTAAAGTTCTTGTCACAGGCAAGTTCCTAGAAATATACTGAAATGTACACAACCTGGAGATTGGAAAATTATCCAGCTTTCCTAGTCCTGGGCTGACGTATACAAGTTTTTAGGGCATTGCGTGTCAAGTGAAAATATCATGAACCATAAAAATATATTAGAAGTAAAAGAAATAAGGAATTATATCACATGGGGACAGAGAAGTTAAAATACAATTTTCCACAAGTGAAAAATGAAATTTCTCATGGTTAAAACCACAATGAGATATCCCCTCACACCGGTCAGAAGGGCCATCACCAATAAATCAACAGACAAGGGCTAGTGGCGATGTGGAGAAAAGAGAACCCTCGTGCACAGCTGGTGGGAATGCAGACTGGTACAGCCCCAGTGGAAAGCAGTATGGGGGTTCCTAAACAATTTAAAAAATACAGCTGCCTTATGATCCAGCAATTCTACTTCTCGGTATATCCCGCCAAAAAACCCAAAACACTAATTCGAAAAGATATGCACCCCTATGTTCGTTGCAGCATCACTAGTAACAGCTAAGACATGGAAGCAACCTAGATGTCCATCAATAGACAAATGGATAAAGAAGATGTAGTATACGTACACAACGGAATAGTATTCAGCAATGAGAAAGAGTGACATTTTGCCATTTGTGATAACATGGATGGACCTAGAAGGTATTTTAGTAAGTGAAATAAGTCACAGAGAAAGACAAATACCATATGATTTATCTTATTTGTGGAATCAAAAAAAACCCCAAATGAATAAACAAAACAAAACAAAACAAAACAAAACCAGACCCACAGATACAGATAACAAGCTGATGTTGCCAAACGGGAGGGAGGTAGGCAGATGGGGGAAATATCCTGAGCACCCTACTTCCTCTCAGTTTAAGGGTCACTTTTTACTTGTTACTCTTCTTATTTTAAAAATATATACAAAGTTGAATAAAACCCTGCCGGTACATCACTGACCTTTGTGAATATACAAAAGGTTGAGCATGAAGGTTGCAAAAACGTAGTGAGAGACAATGGTTACTTTTTCAATTTTCTAAAATTAACAGGACAAAAATGTGTAATTTTGTACTAACAGGGAAGTGTGAGCTTTATATATTTTTAAACAGGAAGCTAATAACCCTATGAGAAGCGGAAACACAGCTCCCCTGCCCCGAGAATTACCTTTATTCTTCCTTTCCTCTTCAACCAGTCTGTTAGTCCTGGCGATGTAGTCGTCCTTCAACTCTAGTTGGTACCTGAGAATCAGAATGACGGCAAATGAGCTTCCTGTCACTTTCCTGGACAGATCCCTATCCACGTGTGAGCTTAGCTATGGCACCCAGGCGCCGAAGGGCACTGAACATGGCCGTGCATATGTCAAAGTCTCTCAGAACTAGGCCAGAGGTCCAAGTTCTGAACTTACAGGGTCCAGCAAAAGCCTGCGGCAATCCTGTAAAATGGGTCCCCAAACTCATGTTATTGTGAGGTTACTGAGAACAATTACTGGGGTCTGAACTGACACAAAAACGCAAATCAAGTTAAATTTACACTGTACACAACTGACCCTCAATCCCAAAAGATAGTCAGTCCCTTCCAATCCACCTGCCTTGTCCCCACCCCCTAGAAGAAATTTTGCCTCAGGGGCTGAGCACACTATGGACAGTCAAGAGCCAGCACCTTCACACCCGGGTTAGCGGTATCAGAAAGCACATTCAAACCCCTTTACTTATCTTCACCCTCTGTTACTAGCCGATCTGGGTTCAGAGATGGGAGAAGGGAAAGAGATGTCTCCTGTGGTGAATGCCCTCTGACCTCTGACACATGCTGAAGTCACAAAAAAACAGCCAAAGCAGGCAGACAATGGTCTCCATGGAGACGTAAACTTAACATACCTATTCATTTGTTCCTAAAAGTTTAACAACTACAGATACTTAAGTGTTTGCTACTATATTCAAGGAGGTGACATAAAATATGTAGAGATAACATCCATCATTTCAAAACTGGTACATGGAAAGGCATTATATTTGTTTCATTAGAATTCTTTTAAAGAATAATCTCAAGAAACCCCTGCCCGTACTATGTAATAGAATATCACTGACAAATTAGGGGCAAGGCAGTAAAAAAGAAGCCAATGATTAACCCTTTCGGTATGGGTGCCGGATATATCCGGCGCCCATCTGATGACCTGTGTGGACGAGCGCTGGATATATCTGGCATCCAAGTGGCAATCTGTGCGTGCAAATGACATCTACAGTTGGTAAAATTCTATTCTGTTTTACCAGCGTATTAGATGAGGATCATATGTGTATATAGTTTTGTATATAATCTTGTATATAATCATATAATTTTTATAAATTTTACTTATATAATTGATAGAATTTTATCTAACTATCTCTTAATACTAAAGTTACAAACAACACTTGGAAAAAAGCATTGTTTTATTAAGCATAGATCTTATATAAGGTTAGGAAAGTCTTCACACAAAGGACTGACCATGTGCTATGTGCGCATTTTCGGCGCGGCACCTCGTACAGCGGGAGTGTCGCGGCGGAAAGAGCGCTCGTACCGAAAGGGTTAAGAAATACCAAAGCACCTGAGGGGCATCATCTCTTCACCAAGAATTCATTTACTCAACAAATATTAAACTGAACACTTAGTATGTGCCAGACAGTACACTGAGCACTAGAGAGAAAAGTTACCACATGGGCTTCATGTCTTTGCACTAAGGTATTAGTCACTGAAACACAATAAAACTCAGACTATACAAAAGCCATGGAAACCACAGCTACCCATATTTTCCTTTACCTATATTCTTTTTCTTTTGCTTCATATAGTTAATTTTAGTTAGTTTGTTTTGATTCTGGCTTTGCAGAATCTTGAAGGATTACAAGGCACATGTTCCCTGACAAACAGTAAAACCACAAGATAAAATAATCTGAATTGATAGATACCCCCATCTTAGTAGCAGTACAAGTAGGGTAGTAGGGTAGAGGAAGAGAACTAAAAGAGAACATAATTCCAATTGTGTCACATAGCAGCAGTGCAAGCTGAGCACGTCACAGGGTGCCCTAAAAATTAAAGCAAATCACAGGCCCTCAACACCTGTTACAGAGGCTATGGGTAAGAACAAGCAGAGGATGCTATTCTCTGTACTGTATCTTTTTACAACTGTCTTAAATACTCATGGGAAAAGCTTTACTATCTATGGAAACCTGTATTCTTTTAAATACTAACTTTCACCATAACATATTAGTTTTATCTACTCCATTAGTGTTGCTATGTTTCCATCAAGTTAATTCAAACACATTAGTTCTTTAGAAATGCCAAACAATTACTTGAGAATTTCATTCTTGAGCCTCTGCTCATAGGTCTCCTCCATACTCTGTATATTCAGTTCCCGTCTCCTAAGGGCATCACTCATGCTTTTAGTTTTTTCTTCTTGTAGCCTCTGGGCCCTGAAATTAGCAAACATATAAAAAGTAAATTACAAAACTATAATACCTGCAGTAAAGCCTTAGGAGAAAAATAGCATGTGATTTTAGCTCCAGAGACTAAAACTGTTATGTGACTGTCACCACCGGGGAGTAAGCGAAAAAGTCAGAAGTCTGTTTTATGAACTGACCTCGTCACATGGAGCTACACAGTGGCGCCAGGCTGCAGGGAGTGTGAAAGTGTCAACACCAAAGTGCATTTTCACAGATGATTCACACTTAAAAAACAGTTACAGGCAATAAATGGCCATAAATCAATTCAGAGGTGAAAGAATAATGTTATAAATTACAAAGCTACAAAGCAAAGTTAGTGTACGTTAGGGCTTGTTTCTTCTGTAACACTGTTTCCATGAGATTTCACTGATCAGCCCATAGGTATTAAAGATAGATTTGTGTTTGGCATTTAATAACCTAGTTACTGAATATTAAAAAGAGTGCTGAGAGAGAGCAAAAGTTAGATGGACCCATCAGAACTTCCAAATACTGCAGAATGGAATGGTCTTCATAGTGAGACCTTAAGTCAACCCCACATCAATTCCAGAGCCAAGGAATCAGGTTCACAGGTACCATCAGGCCATGAGAAGTGCGAGGGAACCTGGACTGTTCCAAGCAGAGGGTAAAAAAAGTTCCATGTGTTAGCTCCCTCTGCTGGGTAATAGGTAAAGCAAAGGAGCAGTAAACTACATTTATTAGCTTATGTGCTTAGAAGGAAGAGTTAGGGGAAGTGGACGTAAAGTGGTGATATAACCGTGAGCATTTTCCACCCAAATTTTGTTACTTTCCTTTTCTCTTTCTCGATCAATTTACCACTTCAGTACTGCCAAAAAGAGAGTAAGGGAGGCAGAGAGGAGAAATCAAATGAGTTGAGCCCATATAAATGAGAAAAGCATTCGTGAAGATGGAGACAAATTCTTTAATAGAATAAGAGTATCTGTGAGTGTCACTTAATAGCAGAACCTAATGGGAAAGAAGACTTGCTCCAAAAACGACAGACTGGTGAGCTTGCTATTAATCCCAGGTGAGATCTGAAGAATGAACCATTTGTAATCACTTAGAAAAAGCACACACACAAGACACAGTTTCACCCACTAGAAGTCAAGTCAGAGCCACCATATTTCTTTGACAGCAGGGCAGGTAAATGTATCTGAAATTCAGTTACTATGTGCACATGCAGCCACTGGATCTGAATGACTGAGTGCAAATGTGCAACATGATTTGAGAAAGCATTACCAGCTTCTTCAAATTATTTGTCTGGTTTTTCTGTAGCCTAATCATAGTGTCTCATTCTGCTTCTCATCCCAATGGCTAATATTTCAAAAGTGAAATCCTAGTCTTTGTTTCTCTTAACTTGGGCCTTTTGAAACTAGGTAATAGCACCTTTGCAACCAAGAACTCTACTTGGCAATTAACCTTACAATACTTAGATATATGTAGTTCTTTTTAATCTCATAGATTCTCAATATCCAAAATGAAAACATATTACTCACAATTCAAAAGCTTCAATTCTTTGCTTCAGCTCTGCTTCTCTGCCTCTTAGCAAATCTATATCTTTCAGTAGAAGCTGCCGTTGAGCATAAATTTCTTTTGTTTCAATCTGTACAGGAAAGCATTAATTTTTAGCAAGCAAGCTAAAGAAAATAAAACAGATTTGAACTAATAGACTGCTTCCTAAATTCCAGAAAACAATCGAAGTACAGACATTCAGAGTAACAATTTCACTTGCAAGAGGTTTCACTTCAAGATATGCACTTTGCTTATTCTAGTTCCACAAAAATTTATTCCGTTGCCTAATGACGGTTAAGCTACATTACCCTATTATTTCTAACATGCCTTCTATAATTATTGTACTTCATTGACATCCCTCAGACATTTACTTAAAATTTTGATAAGTTTTTCAGCAAAAAAAGAAACAATGTACAGTCAGCAATATAACTTAACAAAACAGAATCCCCATGGTCTGGTAGTTGTCCAAGAGTTTCAACTCATAGGTAATTCTCACTCGACATTAGCAAGTTTGTATGAACCCCTGAATGAATAGGCCATACTTCCCTTGGTGTGTTCTCCGAGCAAGGATTCAGTGAATATCATGTCAAAAAGCACACTGGGCCCTGGCTGGTGGAGCTCGGTGGACTGAGCATCAGCTTGCAACCCAAAAGGTTGCCGGTGCCATTCCCAGTCGGGGCACATGCCTGGGTTGCAGGCTGGGTCCCCAGTGGGGGACACACAAGAGGCAACCATTTGATGTTTCTCTCTCTCTCTTCCTCCCTCCCTTCCTTTCTCTCTAAAAATAAAATAAAATCTTTTTAAAAAAGCACACTGGGAGCTGGATATAAAAAGATGAGCAGATACAGTCCCCCCATCTTTTAAAAAATTCACAATTTACTAAGGGAGAAACAATCACTCTACGAAGTGATGATTTCACAACCAAAATCCACAGTCCCCATGGCAGAAATGAGGCCCAAATGGGTTCTTCAGTGGGAGTCAGGGAAGGTGCCACCAGGAGGTGGCATACAAGCTGCAAGTCTGAAGGACAGGGCAGTTTTATCAGGGAGAGAAGGGGAAGGACATTCCAGGTGGTGGAGTAAAGGCATGGTGCCCTTTGTGAGGACGGCAACCTCCAGAGGCTTCAGAGAACCTGCTAACTAAATGGGGACTTGGGGATTGTTAACTATCAGGTGGATGTGATCTAGTCAGTCACCTACCTTGAAGATAGAAGTGTTAGTCTGCACACAGTCCAATCATCTCAAAGGCCAGTACTGCCAACATTTACATTTATAGCTAAAATGAGCCCAATTCCCAGACATGCTATACAAAATCATAGAAGGAGTACGATTACCAATACCAACGGGGCCTTACTGAGGAGCTCCAAGCAAGGGTTGACACTGGGAGGAAGCCTCCTACTGCCACCATCCCCTGGCATCAGTAGCTCTGGCTGTACACAGGAAATGGTGCCCCAAATCCAGTCTGGCCTGACACACCCTTGGGAAAGGAACTGGTTTTCCTAAGGGAGCAGATCCAATCCCTCTTGCCCACACACATTCCCCACCACTCCTCAACCTCTACACTCCTGTCCTGCCACTTCCCTGGGTGGCAAAATCAAAGGGCCACAAGGCTGTCACTTGCGGCCCTGGACTCCTCTACTCCAGTGCCCTTTGCCTGTGCTCCACTGGAAGCACATTGCATTTGGTTTCCAACTTCACCTAAAACCTCAACGTCAACTCTGCCCTCTTGGTCCACTCTTATTCTTCTACCCCAGGTCAGTATCCCCAGGCCTATTCCTTCAGGTCTTTGAAATTGCCATGTAGCCCTCCCTTCTCCCCTCGGTTAGAGCCATGCACCTTCTGTTCTGGCTCCCTTCACAACTGTGCCAAATCCCAATGCCTTTCACTAAATAGGCAGCCTTTCTCAACTCAAGCGCATTCAGCTCTATAAAGCTCCGCTCCCCAAACATGACTCTCTGCTCTGGCTGACCCTCCAAGTCCTCCCAAGAGCTACAGCAGAACAACCATCTATAAGCACTTGGGTTGGTCTACTTCAGTTCCAGGTCGCCCCCCCTGAGCAGGGCCCCTGGAACAGATGAGTAGCCCTGTCTGCTTCAGAGAGCTGCTCCTCCTTTACCCCAGCAGCCAGCGCACAGCTCTGGTCCTCTCCTCGAGGCCGCTACGGAGCCCTCACATGTGCCGCTTATTTAGCGCGAGTCGCTCACACTCCTGACACACACATTCACATCCAGTTTTCCTCCCAGCGGTCTTAGGAGAAGGGGGTCTGCACATTGTTTTCCAGGACAATTCTTCTACTTGCTCAGGACGCCAGTCCCTACTGATCCTCTAGAGCCTTGTGCCATCGATTATTCCAGCCAATGCCCCATCCCTCTCCTGGACTTTCAGTCAATGTACTAATAGCTGCAGGGAAGAGCCACCCAGTAAATGATTTTAAAATATTACCTCCTGGTGCTTTTGAATTCTCTCAAGGGACAGCTTTTCCCGAGAAAGGAGGGCTTCTGATTTTGCTTGACAAGCTTTCTCGACGTCATTCCAGAACCTCGCTAATTGCACCTCATACTTGTTTTTCTCTTCCTTTTTGATGTTTTCGACTTCATTATTTTTAAAATGCTGCAGCTGCCAATTGATCACAAATAACTGTAAATACTAGTAACCATACTTAAAAAACAGGAACACATTCTCCACGGTCAGGTTTAACATTCATGCTCTCCATATATTGAGTTTCATTCATCTTTACTTTCATCTCATTCACTGGCCCTGCAGGAGTCATTCAAAAGGCGAAAAGACGTGACATCGAGTGGAAAGGAAAATAATATTCATATTCGCGACAGAAGAGTAATCACATTCATTAATAAAGATTCTAGGTATTTTCCTATATGCCTAAGACTAAAAATGAAAAGATAAGCAAAAATATCATTTTTGTTAATAGCATCAAGATAAATTTACCTTTTGTTGCATTTCTGCCTGAAGCTGCTGTTCTACTTCTTTCTTATATTCATTTAACTTTATTTCTAAAGACTCTAACTTTGGACGCTGAGGGAAAACATCTGCAAACTGATCGTCAATAAGCTGAAGCTTCTCAGCTATTAAAAAATAAAACAGGAAATTAGGACAGAGGAATGTGGTCAGGTAAGCACGAGGCCAGAGGCCTGTTCACAAGAGTGCAGGGATGTCTGCAGTCTACTCTGAAATAATTTTAAAGATTAAGATAGATTAGTGGATGAACAGATAAGCGACCAAGCAAGTAAAATACAAATTGAACGGTGAGACCAAGGTATGCAAGTGTTCCCTGTAAAACTCTCAACTTTTTTGGCTGTTTGATCATTTTCATCATAAAAGGTCAGGGGCAAAAGAAAGCAAAGAGTATAGTTGAAGTCAGAAAATACTGGCATCTCTTTGCAGTGTCTAAGGGCCGAAGCAGAGAGTTCTTTTATTGGTCTTTGGTGAAAGTTGAGTCACGCGCTCAAAACGCTGACTCTCACATGACTCAAAGATGATGAGTTTCGAGTCTTCCATTTTACAGGGAAAGGACGCAGATGCCCACACAGTGTTAAGTGACCCTCAGAGGCTACGCACCTCCCCGATGGCATAGCTGTGACTAGAGTCAGGCCTACCGACTGTCTCTCACTCCAGTGCTGTCAGCAGACCCGTGGCCCTCAAACCAAATGTGGATCACAATCAACCGTGGAGCAAAGTGCAAACCCAGGCAGGCAGTAAAATCTCGACCACGTAAACACCAATGCCCACCAAGGAGTATGCACAGGAAAAAAGGCTGGCAGAAGGAGATTAAGATGTGTGGACTTCTACTGTCCTACAAGTTAAAGACACCAATGCTCCTTAAAAGTAGGAAGGACCAACAAATGGATTACTCACAGCGTTTTAGCCAGCTGTGTCCCTTCTGCCCCGAGCACACCACTAACAAAAGGGCAGGAAGGTATTGCAGAAAGACTGTGCAGCGGGAAAGGCTCTGGACCATGGACAGAAAACATGCACTCTAGCATCAGTTCTGGCCCAGACTAGGTGTTTCCAGTTGCTTTTCCTTCCTCTGATGACCTCAGTCTCCTCAATTATAAAATGAATTGATGGGCCACTGACTTCTCTAGTTCTCTGCAATGCTAACAGTCTAGGGTCTTCTCAGGTTAGTGGCTATAAAGTAATGTTCGATGAGACACAGGGAAGAACCTCCCAGCTGAGAGACTGAACCCAGCAAACAAGAACATGGGCCCCTGCATCCCCATGAGTTTTAGAAAGTGTCTCCCTGGTGGTCCCAAAGGGAGGAGCAGCACTGGAGAGCAGCACCTGGTCCCTTCCATCAATGGGGCCCGAGGGAAGGAGCATCCCGCCTGCAGCTTACAGCCCTCCCGGTCCAGGAACACACACAACACGGTAAAGCAGGTCATTTCCTTCTGCCCAAAAGAAAACAGACTGGAAATTATGAAAGAAGCCTACAATTACCAAGAGAGTCTTTGCTAGAAAATGTTGGACTTGTCTGAGTGTCCATGTCACGAGTCTCTTTGGTCTGATGATATTCTGCCATTTCTTTTAGAAACTCCATGAGAAAACCTAAAAAACAGAATATATGTGGTTTTCTTTCACAACTTTCTTTCATGCAGCCATTGCTCAGTCACACTATAAATTTTGATTTTATAACATTTTCCTTTTCCACATTATGTACATTCTTTAAAATTTATTTTTAGAGAGAGAGGAAGGGAGGGACAGAAACATCAATGTGTGCGAGGAACATCAATCCGCTGCCTCTCCCATGCCCCCAACTGGGTACCTAGCCTGCAACCCAGGCATGTGCCCTGACCAGGGATCGAACTGGTGACCTTTTGGTTGGCAGGTCAGTGTTCAACTCACTGAGCCACACCAGTCAGGGCACATTATGTATCTTTTAAGAATAATTTCTGAGGGAAGTCCTTTCTAAGTATGACAAAAACCTAGGAGCAATAAAAAGAAATATTGTAACAACACAAAAATTAAGAACTTATATATGGTACAAAATAAAGTCAAAAGATAAATGATACATTGGAAAAATATTTGCTATAATATGAAAACAGAGCACTAATTTTCATATCCAAGAACTCTTACAAATCAGTAAGAAAATTGAAAAAGGGACATGGGCAAAGAGTTTATAGAAACAAATGTAATGTCAAGTACACATATACAAATTCATAAATAAATGCAAATTAACACTACAATAGAGAGATCCTATTTTCCCAGTAAGATTGCTAAGATTACAACTCTGTTCATACTTGAAGTGTTTACAAGGGAGCGGGGAAATCGGCAGGCTCAATCACTCTGGGAGGGATTTGTCTGTGTTCGTATGTATTCAAAATGCACGTACCCTTTCACCTAGTCAAATGATAAACTCACACAATAATTCAACGAAACCCCCATCAACAGGTGGTTAACTAAATACATTCCTTAAAAATAATTAGTCTAAACACAAGGCTATGGAGATATATTGGTGGCTAAAGAAAGCAAATTGTCACAGTTATCTACAATACGACCTCATTGTGAGTATGAGTTTTCATTACGCAGACACAGACTTGTAGGTTGGCAAACTAAATTCTGGTAGGATAAACAGGAATCTATTCATTCTAGTTATCAGCAGAAAGTGAGAATATGGCCAGAAATTTCCACTGTTCTTTCACTTCATACCCTTCTGAATAGTGGCAAACTCTTTTTTTAACCCATGAGTATCAATTATTTTAGAAGTTTTTAATATCTTCAGAGCCGAACGGACTCCTGCCTGCTTCTGCATCAGCCAAGGTAAGGGCTTTTCTTTTTCCTTTTTAGGATTTTATTTTATTTTTAGAGAGAGGAGAAGGGAGGGAGAAAGAGAGGGAGAAAAACATCAAACACTTGCCTCCCAAACACCCCCAACCGAGGAGCTGGCTGGCAACCCAGGAATGTGCCCTGACCAGATTCAAACCTGCGACCCAGTGGTCTGCGGGAGGACACCCAACCAACTGAGCCACACCATTCAAGTCCCCATTACCCTTTCTTTCCCCACCTCGTTGAGTGAGGTTACTACAGTTAGATTGTTTTCTCTGCACTCCATCCTGGGATCACCTGACCTCCTATATTTGCATATATTAAGGTTCACTTTGTAAAGTTCTACAGGTTTTGACAAATGCCTAGTGCTATGTATCATACAATCACAGAATCATAGAATACTTTCACCACCCTAAAACATCCCGTGCTTCACCTATTCAACTTCCTATCCCTCCCGTCCAAATCCCTGGCAACCACTGCTGTGTTTAACAACATCTATAGTTTAGCCTTTTCCAGAATGCTATATAAATAGAATCGTATAGCATGTAGCCTTTTCAACAGGCTTCTTTCACTAACAACATGTATTTAAGATCCATTTACAGCCCTGGCTGCTGTGGCTCAGTGGATTGAGTGCGGGCCTGAAAGGTTGCTGGTTTGATTCCCAGTCAGGGCACATGCCTGGGTTGCTGGTCAGGTCCCAGTCGGGGGTGTGCAAGAGGCAGCTTATTGATGCCACATCGATGTTTCTCTCCCTTTCCTTCTCCCTCCTCTGTCTATAAATAAATAAATAAAAATTTTAAGTATTAAGTCAACTGATTCATTTTTTCCTTTCCAGTGCCATGCTCCTGGTGTTATAGCTCATTACTAAACCCAATTCACACAGATTTTCTTTTCTTCCAAAAGCTTAATAGTTTTGCATTTTCCATTCAGATCTACAGTTCATTTTGAGTTAATTTTGGTGAAAGGTGTAAGGTCTGTGTCTAGTTTCATTTTTGTGCACGTGGACATCCAATTGTTCCAGTACCATTTGCTGAAAGGACTATCCTTCTGGTGGGGGAACTCAACATTTAAAAAATTTTAGCTTTAACTTCCACTTCATAGGCTTAACAATTAATGCATGTAGAAAGCTATTGTTTCAGGAACTGGAATGTATGACCAGACCTACCCTGATTCCAGGAGACCCGCAAGCAATTGAACCTTTGTCCCAGGAGGACTGCAAGCCATCAAGATGGTATCTGAGCCGCTGAGCCCCAGGGACAAAACGTCCAGACGCTGATGAAGAATTGCTGGGATGCCAAGAAAATCACCGGACTGCAACTCTTATCTGACTAACCTTTTTTCCTGAATTCCAAACCCCTTACCTACTTTCTTCCTGAATTCCAAACCCCTTACCTACCCTTTTCTTCTCCTTATGAAAAAGGTCAGCTTGAGAAGACATGTTAAGAAAGTCTTTGAGGGTACATAACCCCCCATCTTCTCAGATGGCCGACCATCTGAATAAAGTGCTCATAAAAATTCAATCCTTGTTTCTACTTATTGGCTCTGGTAGTGACAAACAGCACAAACGCCAACTTTTCCAGTTTCACTTCCTCCAATAAATTGTCTTTGCTCTTTGTCAAAATGAGTTGACTGTATTTGTATAGATCTATTTCTGGGCTCTCAGATCGGTCCCACTGATCTATGTATCTATTCTTTTGCCTCTCACAGGAAAGGATCTTAACTTCCAGGAAGCAAAGTCAGTGCCCAAGTTTTTTACCCTCATCCCAATTTTCTGCCCTGCTATTTTCTGGGCATAATGATCTCTGAAGGAAAAACTAGGGGCAAGAAGAATGGGTGAGTGGAATCTAGGGCAAAAGCATTATGCCCATTCAGTAGATCAGCAACTTCGGAGTACAGACATGGGAAGATAAGACAATAGGGCCCTGTCAGGGGACAAACAACAGTTAGGTACAAAATATCTTCCTACATGTTTTCTCATGGTCTTACCCTATTAATTGGAAGCTACCAGTTTTTAAAATCACTTCATTTTAACAATGGCTGTTTCACTGCTAGCAAAGAGTTCTATTCAAGCTTTGCCACTAAGATGCCTGACGTGGGGTAATTTCTGAGTTTCAGAAATTTTATTAGGATGCTGGGTGAAGCTGGGAAGAGCTGTTAGCCAGATATCTTTCTGAACCAGAAGCATTTACAGAGAGTATGTAAAGTTGAAAAGCTATTTTTAAGGATAATATAAATACCTATAATAAGTGTATTATTTCTTAATATCCATTTAAGCTCCAAATTTCTCTCTGCAATAACTCCAGATACCAGCTATATACATCAGACCTGTGCTGTCCAATATATAACCACTATTCATGTGTAGCTGTTTAAATTTAAATTCCAATTGCAGTTCTTCCGTCACACTAGCTGGATCTCAAAGGCTCAATATAACCACATGTGGCTGTTAGCTACCATAATCAGACAGCAGAGATACACACATTCCCATCATCACGGGGAGTTTCACTAGACAGCACTGGCTTAGAGTATAAAATAAAGGGCAACTTATTAGCCTGGACTTCCATATGGACAATCTACTTTGCAGTCAGTGTAGAATGTCTTGTGATCCAATTTACTTATCCTCTGCTAACATGACTCCAAAGAGACCAGGCACCTAAGTCACATACTAATGGCTGGCAGAAAGTAGGTCCTCAAATGCTTGCTGAGTGGTAAGTTCTGAATGACATCCTAGTAGGGGTGGCAGCGATGCTGACAACAGACAAAACCCAGGAGTGCGCAACATAAAAGGACCACTCCGTGATGTTGCAGGTCACTTGAAAGACCAAGAGAGTAATTATGCATCGCAGGCAGGCTACCAGCTTATGCTCGTGCTGCAATGCCCATTGTCAAGCCGAGCCCACGGTCTGATACCCACGGTGGCTGTGGAGGAACAAAAATCTCAGTTTCCCCCTGTGTGTCTGGGGGAAAGCCTGAGTCTTCCGTACTAAGTCTCTCTTCCCTGCGAGTCTCCTTTGCTTTTACACTGACCCTGCACAGCATTGTACTCGGGACACTGCCGGTCACCAGATGTGTGGGGGGTTTTTCCCACGCCAAGCAATTCTCTGTGACACCATGTGGTGCCTTACAATTTAACTCAATTCTGGCACTGCTGTCTGCCTGGAGAGAGCATCAGATCCCACAGGTGAAGACCTGAGACCCTCCCGGGGAAACATGTACTTAGGCTCACCAGTTTCTGGAAGGACATGATATTCATAGGGTAGAAAGGTTTACGGAAAGGGGCCCAGGGCTTCTATGATGTCTTCTATGATTACTAGCTCCATGTTCAGCCCTTCTCCCTTCTCAGGAGACTGGGGGGGTGGGGGGCCAGGAAAGTCCGAGCCTCTGATCATGACTGTTCTTTCCAGCAACCAGCCCTCACCAGGAGCCATCCAGGAGACCACCCAGAGCTGCTCCACTGGAACTTTTGGAGACGCCAATGAATGCGGAAACTACAAGGGTTTTAGGAGCTCTGGGCCAGGGACTGGGGGGCAGAGGCCGACATAAAAGTATTTTCACTGTGTCACAGCAGTAATGGACTCTGAGGGTGGTTAGCCAGGCCAAATTAGAGCAATCTGCCAGGCCTATATTAACACTTCAGAATAAAAGTACATAACACACTGAACAGATATTTCATTCTTTAGGCAAACATTAACACAATTAATACATTAATAAACTGTATTTGAGGGGGATATCTAGGATATAAAAATATTTCATGTTCCAAATAACGGTATCTTTACAGAGAGAATATTTCAATCCACTGTAGGGCTACTGACACTGTCTGCAATTT
>VMDR010009755.1:0-32616 GCA_007922815.1 Macrotus californicus
AGCAGGGGAGTGGGTGGGGAGAGCGGGGGAAAGGTACAGGGAATAAGAAGCATAAATGGTAGGTAGAAGATAGACAGGGGGAGGTTAAGAATAGTATAGAAAATGTAGAAGCCAAAGAACTTATACATATGACCCATGGACATGAACTAAGGGTGGGGGGGGGAAATGTGTGTGGGAGGGGGTGTGTAGGGCGGAGGGGAATAAAGGGGGGGAAATGGGACAACTGTAATAGCATAATAAAATATATATTTTTTAAAAGAAATATGGTTTATATTATCCATTAACTGTGTTACTTAGACTCATGAAACTAATGCTATTCAAATAAATAAAAAAACTGAGGCAACTGCTTTATCTATGGGGTTTTTTTGCTCCCATAGCAATTGGTGATAAACAGTAAAAACACATAAAAAATGTTGTGTTAGTAATAGAGCTGCTGAAGATAAGAAAGATCATCTGAAAGCAAAGAAAGCCCACTGAAGCAAAAGCTGAGGAAATAATCAAGTTCTGGATTTGACAAGTGATGCTCCTATTTTTTAATAGAATAAACATATTAACTTACATGAAAACACACTCTTATGTTACTTTAACTCCTGCAAATAAAAATATTACATTATTCTTCAACCTTCTAGTCCTTATAAATATTGCTTTTCTCTTTGAAACAACTTTTTATAACATGATTTTTTTCATATGGCAACTTTAAAAAAATAGAACTAATGTGTTGGCTCAGACACTGTTTTAGTATTACCATGGACTGACCCACTACTGTAAATGAGCACATAACTCGGTACTTGGTTCAATGATGTGACAATAAGTAAGAGAATTGGTCCCTTAAAGACTCATTTTCCCCCCAACATTTTATTTATTATTAGGTAACTACTCAGACATCTGAAATAAACTTCAAAGTAATAAGAGCTAAGATACTTGTCGGTCATTGTCTAAAAGTTAATTTTAGACTTGAAAACTCTGAACTAGCTTGTATCAATTAGTCATGTACAACAGCATCAACAGAAAGAGATACTCTAAAACTATTGGCCATCATCACAAGGTCATACTCTTCTGCAAAGCAATTCATAGTATTCAGTTCTCTCCAACTAGAGAAAATTCAACCTTGCTTCCTATTTGTAAAGTTCAGAAAAAGCTTATGTTTCCTATAAAATAATGGTTCTCAAATTTCTTGAGGTCATAAAACCTTTGTGTATTACTTCTAAAATTAAGATTCTCAATTCGTTCAGTGGCTTGTCTATGCAATGGGCCTCAACTAAGCCAAACAGATTTTACCTAATGAAGAGTTGAAAGAAGCTTTTATGTTGCCAGTCTATAGTTCCCATAACATGTAGCTCAAACCTTTATAGTTCTGTGGGCAAAGCTGGCTAGTTTTAATGGCTCACTACTGGTAGAAGGGAACTAACTTTTCCAAACAGCAATTCTATTCCTTTCCCAGTACTCCAGATATTGTGCATTCTTCTTTAGAACTAAGCCAATCAATATACACTTCCCCAGAAATTTCACCCTTTGGTCCAAGTTCTGTCTTTCAGCTTCACACAGACCATACCTAATTTTCCTGTCACTCAGATTTTCTATTTTAATTCTCTTTCCTAGGTTTAACACTCTAGTTCCTTCAACCATTTTAAAATAAGTTTTGGCCAGAAATTTCTAGAAGGCTTTAGGATTCTCAGAAACATCTAGGTTTTTCCCTTTTATTATCGAAGGCTTGAGAATCCAGTTACTTGAACTAGAATTTTAGCCGATCAAATGAAGTTAAGGATAACGGAAATAAAAGGTTTTTCAAAGAGCTGGGACATCAATGGTAAGCAAGCACTGCCAAAGTTAATAGTTAAGCCCACAGGCTCTGGAATCACACTGCCTGGATTCAAATACTGTCTGGACAACTCACTTTCTCTGTACCCTCTACCCTCTAATAACTTGATAACCCTCTCTAAGCTTCAATTTCCCCATAAGAAGATGCTGGTGTTATATACATATACCTCACAATGTGAAAATTAAAAGAAATAATTCATGTAAAGTGCCTGTCACTTACTGTTTACAACGGATAAGTGTTAGTTATGCTTATTGCATTATTCTGACAGATTACGGAGGAAGTGGCCCAAAACCCCAACAGTCACTGAACTCCAGTCACAGTAGTTAGGACTGCTGCCTTCACACTCAAAACACAAGATCATTCATCCGCTGTATTACCGGGATGCTCTGACTCTGGTCAAGCTCCACCTGAAAAGTCAGTTTCATTGAAGAGGGCTCATTCACATCAGAAGTTGTACTCCTCCGAAAAGAGAGAAAAGGAATACAGGACATACTCCCTGTGCAAGCATCTGCCCCAGTAACTAACTCAGTGAGAAAATGTCCCACTTTTCTCAGAGTATCTTCAATCTCAGAGTATTAAGGAAAAGAAACAGAGATCTCCCATGTACTCCCTCCCTGTCACCATCCATGCACAGCCTCCTCCATTATCAACATTCCCCAACCAGAGTGGTGCATGTTACAACTGCTGAACCTACACTGGCACACCATCACCAGCCAAGTCCACAGTTTACATTAGGGTTCACTCTTGGTGCTGTACATTCTATGGGTTTGGACAACTGTATAACGCCATGTATCCACTATTACAGTGTCATACAGAGGAGTTTCATGACCCTAAAAATCATCTGGGCTCTGCTTATTCATCCTTCCCTCTCCTCTAAACCTTGGTACCACTGATCTTTTTATTATCTCCAGAGTTTTGCCTTTTCCACAATGTCATATAGTTGAAATCATACAGTATGTAGCCTTTTCAGATTGGATTCTTCCATGACGTAATAATATGCATTTAAGTTTCCTGGCTTAGTGATTCATTTCTTCTAGGCACTGAATAATATTCATTGTCTACATGTATCAGTTTATTTATCCATTTAGCTATTGAAGGATCAAAATGGTTGCTTCCAAGTTTCTGTAATTATGAATAAACCTGCTATAAGTATCTGTGTGTGGGTTTTTGTGTGAACATGAGCTTTCAGCCCCTTGGGGTAAACACTGAGGAGTGCAATTGCTGGGTCATATGGTAAGAGGATGTTGAGTTTTGTAAGAAACTACCCAACTGACTTCCAAAGTGGCTGTACCATTGTGCCTTCCCATCAGCAAAAAAATGCCAGATCCTGTTGCTCCACATCCTCGTCAGCATTTGGTGTTGTCAGTGTTCTGGACTTTGGTCTTTCCAATAGATGTGTAGCGGTATCTCAACATTTGCATTTCCATGATGTTGTATGATGTGAAACATCCTTTCATGTACTTATTTGCCATCTTTACATTTTTTTAAAGATGTTATTTATTTATTTTTAGGGAGAGGGGAAAGGAGGGAGCAGTGAGGGAGAGAAACATGAATGTGAGAGAGAAACATGGATCAGTTGCCTCTTGTATGTGTGCTGACCAGGGACCGAACCCACACCTCGGCATGTGCCCTGACCGGGAAGCAAACCAGAGACCTTTCACTTTGCGGGATGATGCTCCAACCAACTGAGCCATACTCGTCAGGGCTGTACATCTTCTTTGGTGAGGAATCCATAAGGTCTTTGACTCATTTTTTAATCTTTCTCATTTTTTAAGTTTTCTTATTGTTGAGTTTTAAGGATTCTTTAATTTCAGTAATAGTCCTTTATCATATATGCCTTTTGCAAATATTTTCTCCCAACTTGCCTTTACATTTTTTGGTAGCCTATTTCAAAAAGAAGAAGTTTTGAAATTTAATGAAGTCCAGCTTATCAATTCAATGTCTTTCATGTTGCATGTAAAAAGTTATCACCAAACCCAAAGTAATCTAGATTCTTCTCCCATGTTATCATCTTCTAGGAGTTTTATAGTTTTGCATTTCACATTCAGGTCTGTGATCCATTTTTAGTTAATTTGTGAAAGGTTAAAGTTGGAGCCTATATCCACTTTTTTGCATGTGATGCCTATGTATTCCAGCATCATGCATGGGGAACACTACCTTTGCTCCTGGAGCTACCTTTTAATACAACAATGCATGTAAAATATAAAATTCCTATAAAGCAGATGTGACCCTGTTTGCACTCCTGGATGAAAGATGTTCAAAGCCTAAATCGTCTGGTAATAATCACAAAGAGTTACACAAAGACAATTCAGGATCTACTCGCCTGGCTGAGTATTCCAGGGTGGCAGCTTCAAGAGCTAGGAGCAGTAAAACAAGGGTAAAAAAACCTCGGGCTTCCTAGGGCTGTCAGAGTTGGTGAGGTGTGTGCATGCCAGGCAGCTAAAGAAAAGAGTCTCTCTCCTCTTGTAGGACTTTTTCCTACTTGTAAGAAAGGTATCAGAAATTCACCATTTCCACTTTCCCTAACTCTTCTTTCAATTTCTTCTATCTAGGCATTGCACAAACTATTTTTTTTTGTAAGACTTTTTCCTACTTATAAGAAAGTATCAGAAATTCACCATTTCCACTTTCCCTAACTCTTCTTTCAATTTCTTCTATCTAGGCATTGCACAGACTATTTTTTTTTTTGTAGGACTTCTTCCTACTTATAAGAAAGTATTAGAAATTCACCATTTCCATTTTCCCTCAACTCTTCTTTCAATTTCCTCTATCTAAGCATTGCACAGACCTATCTATGAAGCAGACCATGAATGAAGTGGGCACCTGAAATTGAATTTCACAGACTGATCACATGTCCCCATGTACTGAAGTGAAATCCTGTTCAGATACTAAAATGCTACTCTTAAATTCAGAGCATTTGTTACAATAAATGTAAGCAAATATAAAAGTGATCCATAGATAGATTTTAGTAGACTTCTAATTTCCACCCCCCAAAATTTTATACTTACATTATAAACATTACTTTGAAGTTTTCCATAGTGAATCTGCACTGCTCCTTCCTATCAGAAATAGCTTGCTTAGAGCAAAAAGGAAACTCTGCTGTTTTATGGAGGAAAAAAAGTGCTTTTTAGCTCTGAGAGCAATAAAACACTACTGAAGGAAATTTTAAAGATCTAAATAAATGAGAAGACATCCCTTACTCAAGGATTAGAAGAATTAATATTAGGGTGGCAATACCCCCGCAATGGATCCACAGATTCAACGCAATCCCTATCAAAATCCCAGCTGCCTTTTTTGCAAAATTGACTACCTGTCTCTAAAATTCACATGGAAATGCAAGAAATCTAGAACAGCCAAAATAATCTTGAAAATGAACAAAGTTGGAACCTCAAACTTCACAGTTTCAAACTTCGTACAAAGCTACAGTAATCAGGAAAAGATGGTACTGGCATAAGGATAGCCATATAGGTCAACAGAACAGAATTAAGAGTTCAGGGATAAACCTTTACATTTACATTTATGGTCAGCTGATTTTTGACAAGGATGTCAAAACAATGAAATGGGGAAAGAATAATCTTTTCAATAAATGGTGCTGGAACAACTGGACATCCACATGCGAAAGAATGAAGCCAGATCACTACTTCATATTACATATAAAAATTAACCCAAATCAAAGCTGTGAAGCTCTTAGAAGAAAACACAGGAGTCAATCTTTGAGACCTTAGATTAAGTAATGTCTTCTTTGATAAAACACATAAGGCACAAATGGCAAAGGGAAAAAAAAACCAGATAGATTGAAAATCATCGAAATAAAAAACACCCTGGCTGGTGTGGCTCAGTGGACTGAGCACTGGCCTGAGAAGCCAAAGGTCACCTGTTCGATTCCCATTCAGAGCACATGCCTGGGCTGCAGGCCCGGTTCCTAGTTAGGGGTGTGTGGGAGGCAACTGATGGATGTTTCTCTGGCACATCGATGATTCTCACCCTCTTTCTCCCTCCCTTCCCCTTGCTCTAAAAATAAATAAATAAAATCTTAAAAACAAACAAAAACACTGTGCTTCACAAGATACCATCAAGAAAGTAAAAAGACAACTCCCAGAATATAGAAAATATTTGCAAATCATGTATCTGATAAAGGATTTATATTCAGAATATATAAAGAACTCTTTACAATTCAACATTAAAAAGCAAATAACCCAATTAAAAAATGGTAAATGATTTGAACAGACACTCATGAAGGACACACAAATGGCCAAGAAGCACATGAAAAGGCACTTAACAGTCATAAAGGAAACGCACATCAAAACCACAATGAGACACCACTTCACAGCCACTAGGACGGTTAAAATAAAAATTTAAAAGAGAAAGACGATAACAGTGTTGGTAAGGACATGGAGAAATTGGAATCCTCATAATACATTGATTACAAAATGCTGCAGCCACTCTGGAAAAGTTTGGCTCTTCCTCAAAAAGTTGAACACAGAGTTATCATATAACTAACTCTACATAACACCATGTAACATCAATTCCACTCCTGGGTATAAACCCAAGAGAAACGGTAACACAGATTCAACCATAAAATGCACATGCACGTTTATAGCAGCACAACTATAGTAAAAAAAGTGGAAAACTACAAATGCCCATGAACTGATGAATAGATAAAATAAAAACGGCATATCTATGGAACAGAATATTACCTGGCAATAAAAAAAATGAAGTGCTGATACACTCTACAACACGGATGAACCTTGAAAACACTGTGCTAAGTGCAAGAAGCCAGTCACAAAAGAGCGCATACTGTATGAGTCCATTTACACGAGATGTCCTAAATGAGGACATCCAGAGACAAAGCAGACTAGTAATTGCTAGGCGCTGGGGAGAGAGGAGATGGAAAGCAATGGCTGACACTGTATTTTTAGAGGGGATATTTCTGGGCAGTTAAGTTATGAAGGTGTTCTGATAACGGTTCGTGGAGGCGGTTCACAACTAAAAAACCCCACTAAGTTATACATTTAAAAAGGATGAACTTTATGCTGTATAAATTATAGCTTACTAAAACTCATAAAAACAAAAAAGGTTCAAGGTATGAACAATGGAGGTAAGGAACTGTGAAAGGAGCTGAGAAAACAGAAATAGTTCTGCTCCAAATTATTACACAAAAAGGAGGACTGTCTTAAGTCTTAGTCACTACTAAGAACATAGAATAAAATTTTCCACACCTGAAACCTATATAATTTTATTAACCAGTGTTACCCCAATAAATTCAATAAAAAAGAAAAAAAATTTTCTGATGATCACAATTACTGACAAGCTCACAAATCAAAAGTATCGTAGTACGTTTGTTCTTTAGAATTAATGCATCAGTATGCTATAACTGTATTAAAGACAGAAATTACATTATGATGATCACAGCAATCTACCACTTGAGGAAAAAATAAGAACATTTAAATATACAAATTTTTTTAAGGCTGCTTAAAGACCTAAAGAGACCCATATTACCCTGCATATGCCAATTTTCTCTCTGACTTTGCTCAATCAAATTAACTGAAGAAAAAATTTCAAGACAAGTATTCTACAAGGATAACAATTCTGCCCCTATTTCAGGAACTCATACAACTGAGCCACTAAAAAGAAACAAAATTAAACACTCAGATCTTTCAAAATCATAGTCTGTTTGCCAACGAAAACCAGAAACTCTACAGAATTCAGATGTTGCACCATTCTAAGAAGTTATTACGCTACTACCTAAAAATGAAAAGTTAAGAACAAAAACTAAAGTTATTTATTGCACATCAATGTGCAATGCACGTGGCTTTTTGCACGTGTCCTAGTTTATCCATCTGAGGCCCAATGTGGAATAATGTCGCCACCATTTGTCGAAATGTGGCACACTTATTTCAATTACTTCTACTCAAAAGAACCAGAGACTAAACTTGTTTCTTCAACCAGTCAACAAGAGCTATTCACTGAATACTCGATGTATTTAAGACACAATTTTAAAGCCTTCACACAGTTCATATCATGTCATTTAATCCTCACAGCAATCTGAGGGGCAGGAATTACCATCCACTTTACAAAAACAAACAAAGCATCTACACCTTGGTCTGGCCCTGCAAGCTACTAAAAATGTCACTGCCCCCTCGCAAGGAAAACAAAGGATCAAACCCAATTTTTAAATTTCGTTACACACCTAAAAAAAGACTGCAAAAGGCACTACTGGTACATTTCCTCTGACAGTCAAATGGACTTGACCACGTGCTGACCACACACAGGCTAGTCTCTGGACAATAAAGTTGTGAAGTTAACAGTTACTGCTGTATAACCTCTATTTTCCTTTTGTTATTTTTAATTCCTACCAAACTCCTTGCCCACACAGACAGAGAAAACCAGGAATGCCCAAAGAAAAAAGACCAATAATTATTCTGAACGTAGCACATCATCCGAAACACACACAATGGTTTTCCCCAGAGAGGGCTGAATGGCATTACTGAGCTATGTGGTGCAACTCATGGTGCTGAGAGTATAATTTACAACAAAACTTTACAGAAACCCAGGAAAACAGAACCAAGAGAAATACTTACTTTCCCCTCCACGAATGTTTTGTTGTGTAGAAACATGCCAAATCCTTATTTTCCCTGATTATGTTCATTTTGTGCTAAAACCTGGAAGATAAAAATATGGGTGAGTTTATAGTATAACATTATCCTTAAGAGTTTTTCCTGATTCTCTCACATCACATTTTCATAGCCTGCCATATGGTAGTGACTTTAAGGCACAACTTTTTCTACTAGACCACAGGTTTCAGATGACAGGGAACGGTCTATTCACCTCTATCGCAGCCGTGAACGTACCACACTGTGACGGTTCTCCACTGCACTGGGAACCCCGAGGACAAGAACTGTCCTCTGTCAATATCCCAAGTGTAGAGAGAATCCAATACAAAATGTTTAAGTAAACGAATACTTAAATCTCACATTGCCAAACAGTACCTTGACACATAATAGGCACCTGAAGACACCTGCCCAGTGTCTAACCAATCTGAAAGGTTTCTGCGGCGGTGCTAAGTGCCAGCCACCTTGCTGTCACTTTAAAGGGAACCTACAGCAAATAAGATTTAACTTACCTATAAGAGGAAAATAATGCATGTCCACAGCAAAACAATCTAAAATGTTCATAAATAAACCTTTCATCTTAGCATCCAAAGATGATTATTCTAGCCTTCCTTTTATTTAAGGAAAATAGGTGGTTTTTTAAAAACAACATTGAGATTGTCATTTGTACTGCTTAACCCATTTTCACAGAATATTAACCTTTTCCCCGTGGAATTAAATATTCCTTAATATTTTTTTAATTACTTTATTGTTGTTCAATTACAGTTGTCTGCATTTCCCCACCACCACTCTCCCTGACCTCAGCCAAACCCACCTCCCTCCCTTGCTTCTGCCCTCCCCACTGGTTATGTCCATGTGTCATTTATAGTGGTTCCTGAACCCCCCACACACTGTCCCCTCCCCCCTCTGGCTATTGCTACATTTAAATATTCCTTAATGTTTAAAAATGATTTCTGAGGTTACACGATATCCCATTGCATGAATATACTAGAACAGGGCAGAAATGGAGAGTGTGTGTTTAGGAACTTTTACAGCAGTTTGGTCCGTGAACTGCTCTGATTAAACAGGGTGTGGAAGGGTTTAGAATGGTCAAACCTGGGTAATGAATCACCGTGGTGCGAGCTTCCTACCAGCCTCATGCCTGGGGACCGGGTTGTGTGCAGGATTTTACAATCACCTGATTAGTTCGTTGGCCGTAACCCTGAAGTATACAAAATTCAGAAGCCATTCATTCCAGGAAAAAATTTAAATTTAGATGATTTTACAGAATGAATTGCTTGAACTGGCTACTAAGATAGACTGATGATAAATTTTGAAAATACATCATTGGCCTCACAATGAATAAAAGTTTAAATGAATATGGCCATTTATTTCTTCTTTTGTCACCTGGCTATTTTTTCCTACCCTCAATAATTAGAGATGCATCCTAAAAATATTTTAAGATTCATACTAAAGTGTCAATAACGCAAAATGAATGGCTGGAACTGTGATTCAGCTGGAAGCTGTGTTGATGTCTTTATAGACTTGGGTCTAAATTTTTTCAATCATCAAGTATTCTTTTCATAAATAGAATAAAACAATTTTTCCAAAATATCTTTATAACAGCTTTTTCAAACAATTCACACACCATCAAGTTCACCCTTTTAAAGTCTAAAATTTGGGGAGGGGGGTTTAGTATGTTCTGAGTTCTACAAAGAACACCCCTAGTTTTAGAACATTTGTATCACCCCAGAAAGAAACTCTGCTAGCAGTCACTGCCCATCCCCCTTCACCCCCAACACCTGGCAACCAATAATCTACTGTACTTTCTGTCACCAGGGCTCTGGTATTATGGACACGTCATGTAAATGGAGTCGCACAACATGTGGTCTTTGTGACCAGCTTCTTTCACTTAGCGTGACATTTTCAAAGCAGTGGCAGCATGGATTACCTTCCTCCTGTCCTATATTTAATACCACCTTTGTGTATGCATTCATCAGCTGATAAAAACTGGTGCTGCTTCTACTTTTTGGCTATTATCAATCCCACTGCTCTCAACACTTGGTTTGTGTGAACATGTTTTCATTTCTCTTGGGTATAAAACCTGAGTGGTAAAAACATTTTTAAAGACACCTGGTTTTTTTTTCTTCTTATTTTTAAAAAGATGTTATTCATTTATTTTCAGAGAGAGGGGAAAGGAGGGAGAGAATACATCGATTGGTTGCCTCTCAAATGACCCCAACTGGGGACATGACCTGCAACCCAGGCATGTGCCCTAACTGGGAACTGAACTAGCAACCCTTCAATTTTCAGGCCAGTGCTCAATCCGCTGAGCCACACTAGCCAGGGCTAAAGACATCTCTGCTTTGAAACTGCTTTCATTTCTCTTACTCGTCTTTGCATTAGCAAATTAGCGAAGATTCTGTATTCTATGTAGAATGCTCTTCTTCTGGATATGTACATGGCTCACATCTTCACCCCAAATCTGTGTTCAAATGTCACCTTTACAATGAGGCCTACCCTAATTATCTTGTTTTCAATGGTAACTGCCCTCCTCATTCTTCACTCTCTACTCCGACTCCCGCTAATTTTTCCTTCATGGCACCTTTCACTTCATAGTTTAATGTGCAATTTACTGTATTTATTATTCATCTAACCCTACTAGGACATCCAGAGGGAGGTATTTTTGTCTGTTAAGCATACACACACACACACACACACACACACACACACACACACACACAAACACACCCATCTCCAGAGCCTACAAGAGTGCCTGACACAAAACAGGTACTCAGTAAGGATTCAAGTGACAACGAAATGCAGTAATCCCACGGGAAATCCCAATGTCCACTTCAAACCCGATGTTCTAAGAGGTACTCTCAAATAAGGTTTTGTCAAACTTTCTAGAAAAGCAACAATTCAGTCTGAGGAATAATAAGAGAACCACAAGTAACAGCAAATTTAGAGAAACCTTTATTGTCATGAGAGGAAATTTCTTTTAAGAGCCAACTGACGTCTTCCTCCAAGAATGTATGGAGACAGCTAAACATAGTCCTGCCCTGCTGTGCGGTTTTGTCTCTCTCCCTCTCTCTTTTTCCTGGATGTGCATCTGAGATGACACAAATGATACTGCTGAAATGACATACAGCATCTCTGAGAATATGCCCCAAAAGTGAAAAACATAGGTCTACAGATACTTTCCCCTTATACTCTGTAACTGAAGACTGGGCCCTGGCTGGTGTGGCTCAGTGGATTGAGCGCCGGCCTGTGAACCAAAAGGTCGCTGGTTTGATTCCCAGTCAGGGCACATGCCTGGGTTGTGGGCCAGGTCCCCAGTAGGGGGGTGCGTGAGAGGCAGCGGATCACTGTATCTCTCACACACTGATGTTTCTCTCCTACTCTTTCTCCCTCCTTCCCCTCTCTCTAAAACTAAATAAAATCTTAAAAAAAAAAAAAAAAGACTGGAACAATGGAAGGAAAAGGCGAATGACTCACATCAAAGAATGGAGTCTGGATCCCTAGTCCATAATTTGGGATATCAGAACAACTGACTCTGTATTAAGGGCCTATCCTGAGAAAGCTGACAAGGAAGAAAATGTGTTTGAGTAAAGAATGGCTGATATTGTAAGAAACGTTAAAATTAAAATGAAAGTGAGAGGAAAATAATAATAAAGATCTTTAAATGACAGCCACAAAGAACTTAAGAGTACGACCCAGAAGGAAGAGATGCCTAGTAAACCCTGAGGGGTCGATGGTGAGGATGGCTGGGGCAGGGGACAGAGTGGTGAGGGATGGGGAGAGAAGCAAAATAATCTCACAACAAAGCAAGTCTGAGAATTAAAAAAAAAACTAAAGAATGACCTCACATGTATCACTGATTTGGGGGAATATGGAACCAAAGCAGACCCTATAGGAGGAGAACTAGTACAAGTTTACATCAAGAAGGCTCATATGCACCTGTTTGGAGAGCAATCATCTTGGACATGATGAAAGCACCAGATTCCAGAGAGTTCTTAGGTTACACAAGATAGAGAGAGAGAGGGAGACAAGACGTTACACACTAAAATAAAACTTAACTACCAGAAAACACACAAACTGGCCACAGTGTATATAAAAAGATGCTTGGTGTCACCATCAGGGAAATGCAACTCAGAACCACAAGATAGCACCTTGCACCTGTTGAGAGAGAGAGAAATAGGAACCCTCGTATACAGCTGGTGGGAATGCAAAATGGCACAGGTGCTAAGGAAAACAGTATTAAAGTCCCTCAAAATTAAAAATAAAGACACCATGTAACCCAGTAATCGAACTCCTGGATATTTATCCAAAAGAAGTGAAATTAGATCTCAAAGAGATAGCACTCCCATATTCATGGCAGCATTATGCATAATAGCCAAGATGTGGAAACAACCTAAATGCCCATCAAGGAATGAACAACGAAAAAAATACATATACAAAGAACACACACACACACACACACACACACACACACACACAATGGAATACTATTCATCCTTAAAAAAGGGGAGTCCTGAAATGTGTGACGTCATCGGTGAACCTTGGAGACATTATGGTAAGTGAAATAAGCCACCCACAGAAGGACAAATACTGCATGATTCCACCTATGTGAACTACCTAAAACTGTCAAACTCACAGAAGCAGAGAGGAGAATGGCAGTTGCCAGGGTCTGGGGTGTAGGAGAAATGAGGAATATGCAAGATGGGAAATTGAAGAGATCTGCTGCGCAGCATTGTGCCTGCAGCTTTACACTTTAAAAATTGTACACTTTAAAAATCTGTCAAGAGAGATCTCATGTGCAGTGTTCCTACCACAAAAAAAAAAAAAAAAAATTAAAAAAATTAAAAAAACCATTGACTACCTGGCCTGTTAGATGAAATACTATATTCCTGATATAGATTACTATGCTGACAGAAAAATACAATGTAGAATTTAAAAAGTACTTCAGCCCTGGCTGGTGTGGCTCAGTGGACTGAGCACCAGCCTGCAAACCTAAAGATCACCAGTTTGATTCCTGGTCAGGGCACATGCCTGCATTGCAGGCTAGATACCTGGTTGGGGGGCCTGTGTGAGGCAACTGATTGATGTGTCTCTCCCTCTCTTTCTCCCTCCCCTCTCTCTAAAAAGTAAATATATAAAATCTATAGAAAAAGAATTTAAAAAGTACTTCAGTTCTCTGGAGTACTGGAGTTAACAGAAGTTCCTGTGGCCAAAATCAGGCACACCTGTTAACTGTCTGTGCTGTTTTAGGAAACAAGTGATGTTGCCATTCTGCATCCAATCCTGAATAACCACCACTCAAAAAGGCTAGTAAATGGGAGTGCTGTTCCTGGTAGAAAATTACTCCTTTATCTGAAAAGTTTGCTTTCAGCCATGTCACACTTAAGTGGGGGTATATTTTGAGAGCTAAGAGGGAGATACTCACTCACGTAAGTAGCCACTCAACCTTAGAAATGATGGGGCAATTCAATGCTGTTATATGTGTCTGCATAGGTTCAAAATGGAAATTAGGACAATGCTGTCTCATTTTGAACCCTCAGTAAAGATTATCCTAGAACTGGAAAGGCTAGGTGACAGTCACCAAAAAATCTGACATTCCTGAAATTATGCTACCAGTTTGTACTGAGTACTAATCACATGTTTACGGTTATTTAGGCATTTACCACACTTTTATCTACGTCATTTCATCTCCCTAACAACACCAGGATACGGGTACGATCATCCCCAGCTGACTGGCAGGAGAAGTGACGTAGAGAAGTTAAACCACTTCTCCAAGGCGGCACAGCTGGCAAGTGGGCAGACCAGACTTTGGACTCAGTCTGGTTAACTCCACATTCTATGTACTTAACCTGAACTGTAACACCTTCCCTCAAGTTTAGGAAATCAAAATAAATGCATTTTGACCATGTAATTATAGGTTTATGATCTCACAGCACATTCCTAGATTAATTAAGAACTAATTCCAATTATTTCTCTTCCCCTGGGAATATGATTCAGCACTTGTTGGAAACAACTTTGAAATCCACAATTTCAATCAGTGAAACAAATTACAATACTCAATACAGGGCAAAAAATAATAATAATAAAAGAGAAGCCGCCAATGCTGAAAAACTTGACCACCTAAAAGCAAACTCTGAAATATTTCAATCTGTTGCCCTGGCCTGGTAGCTCAGCTAGTTAGGGTGTCATCTGATACACCAAGGTTGCAGGTTCAATCCCAGGTCAGGGCACATACAAGAATCAACCAATGAATGCATGAATGAGTGGAACAACAAGTCAATGTTTCTCTCCCCCGGCCTCTTTTCTCTCTCTCAAATCAATAAATAAAAATTTTTAAAATATTTCCATCTATAAACTTAAAAAAAATTTTAAACAAAGTGTTCAAAACAATCATGATGATAGAAATTTGCTACCAATATGTGACTTCAGGATAGTCTTTAAAGTTCAACAACAGAAAGGTACTATTTTAATTGGCATGGAACTTTTAAAATAACAGATTAATGAAATCTGAGTCTGGGACCTACTTCTCAACAATAATGATAGTACTCTCTCTAAATTACTAAATTTTCAAGTAATTCTATTTCAAATTCTCAATAAAACCTCAATCGCTTTGTAATAGTCGTTTCATCTAATGAAGGTAATTGGTCTGGAAACTGTATTACCTTTTTCACACCACGAGGACACTTACAGACATAGTTAACTACGTGGACATAGTAGACAATGGCAATGCACAAACACCAGAAGAATGCAGAAAAACAGGACAAGAACATTCATACTGACTAGGTATCGTTCAAGCTGAGAGTCAGAACAACTTAGGCTTCATCTCCTCCGCTTCTGCAAGTGTCCCACTTCAAATTCTCAAAGACCTTCCCATCTTTTTGATGAGAAAAGCTCAAGTTCACAAGCCAATTTTAACTAAATCACATTGAAAAGATCTCCAGTTTTTTGCAAGTCAGCTTCAGTTTTCATCGCAGCACCCAGAGAACTTGTGGTGACTTCTCAGTTTGTCCTTTTGAGAGAACTGCACTCAGGGTTAAAAAGTCAAACTGAGGGCCATATATAAACATTTTGGCCAGATTCACCTTTTTCAATGAATTCCTTTGCATCAAGCTTTCCGACACGTTCTCACGCGATCTAATTTATGACTGACAATCCATTTAAGATCATTTATGGATAAAATGAGAGTGATCCTGTAGAAGTTGTGATTTTGACACAAAATCGCAGGATTTGAGCAGAAGCCTACGTCAAATTGACCGAAATGCAAGATGAAAGGACCCGACACCACAGACACCCACACGGGTTATAGCTGGGCTGTGAGCAAAAGAATCTGCACACAGAGCCAGATTAAGTGCGTGTGCATGGCTTCTGTTAGTAGAACCCTGAACGGAACACTCACTCAGCTAAGAATGAATGAGTTCACTCAGAAAAACAATACATTGGTGAATGAATGAAGAAAATGGCATTACCGAAGGCTATATGCTTCAAACCATGCATTTTGCATGACCAACTGAAACCGATTTCTACACAAATAAGAAAACTTCCTGAGAGCAGATATGATACTAATTTTTCCACTCTGAGTCCACAGATGAAAGAATAAACTCTTCCATCATTAAGTTTGCTCTCAAGTAATGAATTAAAAACACACATTTGTCTGGAAATGCATCAAAAACTAAGATGGACAGAAAGACAGACAGTTCTGTATTAAAGCGAGTATAGTAAAACGTCAACGTGAACATTTTGGAGGTGAGTATATGGGTGGGTGTCTAACGTGTAGTCCTTTCAACCTGGCTCTAGGTGAAAACATTTGTGTTTGGGGAAACTGCCTTGGCCTTTGTTTTCTGACTTAACTCGCCTAAGATGGAAACATTTTTTCTGCTACATTGTAAAACTACATCTGAAAATATGGCACGTATTCATACGATAGGCGCTGATTTATGTGTGTGAACTTACTATTTCCTCACACAGGAATATCCTATTGGAAATGCAGGGGTGAGGCGAACCATTGCTAAGACAAATGCTAATCCTTTGTGTGATTAGTTTTGACCAATAACTAAGGAGAGAATTCCTTATTTCTGGCTTCCTAAAGGCCTACTTTTTAAATTTGTGACTGCATTCAAAATCTGAGTGAATCAATATCACCAGGTTAGTTCAGTTTCAAATAAAAGCTAAAAAAAAAAAATGGCTAACAGAACATTAATTTTTACCCCCAGACTAAAAAGCTACAACTAGACCGTCTTAGAATGTGCTGTGTATGCGGGAAAACTGTTATAAACTTTAACCTTCTTTTTAAAATTTTCAGCTTCATGCTTTAATATATAACTCAAGTACAGGCAGGAGCATTTCCTTCCAAACAAACAGTGCAGTGTGTGTCGTGTGTGTGATAACCTACATTAAAGACCTACAAGGGAGACCGCACAGCAAGGTGTCAGTGCACCCGATCTCAGCCCTCTCTGGAAGAAGCCCGCAACTCCAAAGACAGTGTTGTTAGCGAGAAAGCCAGTGGGGATGTCAAATTTAAGCTGACAATCATATCTCCAAATAATCACTCAGAAGTTATAATATTGAAATGTTTGCATGTCACATCAAAGTACTTTTTAAAATACTTCCACCACCATAGGGTAGGAGGACAAAATTATCTAAGAATTCCCCCTCCATTCCTTTTTTAAAAATCTATTCCTTTCCAGTTAGAAGCTGGAAACATACTCATGAAATTAAAGGGCAACAGAAATTCAAAAGCTAAATCTGAACACTTTAAAAATACATATTTTATTCATATTTAGAGTGAGGGGAAGGGAGGGAGAAAGAGAAACATCGATCGGTTGCCTCTCACATGTCCCCAACTGGGGACCTGGCCCACAACCCAGGCATGTGCCCTGCCTGGGAACGCTGCCCCTCAGCTGCCCTCAGCAGGCCAGGGCTCAGTCCACTGAGCCGCACCGGCCGGGGCTGAGCACTTTCCTTAGCATCTAAATGAGGAGAGGGGCAAGCATATATACCATGGCAGTTAATTTTATTGGCCTTACCTATTCAATATAAATCAAATATTTTAAACAATACTGTTCCTTCATATTTTAATTGTATGTATGCTGACTTCATTTGAGGGAGTAAGTCTTATTTGTCATGCAAAATTAACACAGTTTCCAAGAAGCATGATTATGACTCTTCCCTTTCCAGAACTTAAAAATGCCTTGAAACATTCACCTGAAAAAAACCTAAGAAATGTTTTCACTTAAGCAAGTCTTTGTGAAATCAGTGTTCCTGATAATTTACATATTTTTGTTTGTACACATTCTTGAAACTTTTTAACCCTAATTTCCACTTCCTTTCATTTTCCAAGCGAACCTGACTTACACAAGAACAACTTGTACCAGTTCAATAAGCTCATCAGCTCACAAAGCATCACTTCGTGACCTTGCTCTATTACAGTCAATAGACCCTATCCGGTAAGAGATTTTCAACGACCACATTTAAATGTGTAGCTATCACTATAGCAAACGCACAGTGGGGGACAAAATTTCCGAAGCACATGACAAATGCATCTTAAAGTTTTACGCTAAGCATCCTAATATCCAAACATTGTTCTCTTTATGTTAAGTAAAAGACAAGGAATTCAAATTGCTACAATTTCCCTTTCACCGAATACAAATTAAAATTAGCAACATGTAGGTTTCTAGTTTGGCTCAGAAATAGCCCTATTATTCTTAACTCTGCCATAGTGCTTCAGTTTACAGAACACTCCTAAATCTATCAGTTAACTTTTTTTAAAAAAAGGAGAATCCCATTTTAACAATTAAACCCAGAAGCTCTAAGGCAGGGGTGTCCAACCTTTTGGCAGCTCTGTGCCACACTGGAAGAAAGGTTGTCTTGGGCCACACATTAAATACACTGCAACACATAATCACAAAAAAAAATCTCATAATGTTTTAAGTAAAATTAAGATTTTGTGTTGGGCCACATTCACATCCATCCTGACTGCATGCAGCCCTGTGGCCACAGGATGGACAAAGGCTTGGGGAGGGGGTGGGGAAGAATGGCTAATATATTTTAAGATTCGATAAACACCCAAAATACATTCTGTATCTTGACTAGATATTTGAGGAAGAGAGACACCTCACAGCACTAAGTGGCTAAGGAATACAAATCTGAAATCCACGTGTAAAAATTTCAATATAATTGGTATAGAATTTATTAAATATGAGAAGTCTCCTACATTCATAACCTTATCAAATCCTTCAATTGTGTCTAACAACCCCACTTGGCAAAATCAGAACATCAAAACAATTATTTCAGATCGCTTTAGGGATTTTGTTTTCAATCTGTTCATCCTGAGATCAAATTCTTACTGATCAGTTGCAAAGAGAGAGCGCCAACGGGCATGTGCTAAATATGTGCACAGTGCTTACGCAGTGTGGTCTACTGCTAAGGGCAACTTACAGTACCGAAACTACAAAGTCCCACTGATTTTGGACTGTTGCTTCAAAGATCATTGTCCTCCTAGGGAGCCCACAGAAGTACAAGTAAGACTGAAACAGGCAGCCTGTTGAATAAAATTAAAAGCATCTTAAAAGAACTACCAGCAAATTAAATGTTCATCTTTACTGAATGAAGCCCCACTTAAATGCACCTTTGCACAGGTAACTGTCTTAAATTGCCAAAAATGATCACGGCCACATTGGCTTAAGTTCCTTGGGACAAAGATATCCACTAATTCTGTGATTCTCAAAGGAGTTCCTATGATTAAGTCATGATTAAGAAATATGATTGGCAGGGGCTGAGCAGTGAACACCACTGACGCAGAAAAATGTGCTGAAAATGTGTGACGCTATTACTAGGAACACTACTAGTATTTAGTGAATGGTGCTAGATATCCCTCAATGTGAGACAACCCACAGACTGAAGAACTGTTCTCAATTACCTTTCAAACATCTAAGCAGTCATTCACATAGGTGAAAACCTACTTATAATTAAGTAATCCCCAAATTTAACTCTACATAAAATATAAATCACAAAGAATTTTTTCCAGTTCTATGCACGTGATCTTCCAGGAATGCACCTACCGTGTAAATTAAGAGATTATACTTTGAGTTATCTTGGCTTTTGTTTGAGTGTCTGTATTTTGCCTTCAGTTCTGAAAGTTTAGCTGTTTTTCTTTCAGTACTTTAAAGTTACCATTTAATTGTCTCCTTGCTTGCATGGTTTCTTTGTTGTAACTTTTATCTTTGTTCCTCTGTATTTAACATTTCTCTTCTCTTTGGCTACCTTCAAGATTTTCTTTGTTTATATCAACTTGAATATATCTAGGTGTGTTTTGCTTGCGTTTTGGGGGGCCAGGTATTTATCTTGCTTCGTGTTCTCCAAGTTTCTTGGACCTGTGATTTGATGCCTGACATTAATTTTGAAAAATTCTGTATTATTTCCTCACATATTTCAATACTTCTTCTATTTCTATAGGATTTCAATTACATATGTATTAAAATGTTTGATATTATCCCCAACCTCTTGGATTTTGTTCTTTTTTGTTTCAGCTGGGTAATTTCTACTGACATCTAGTGTTCACTGATTCTTTCCCTGGATGTTCGAACTCTGATTAGCCAAAGGTTTTCTGCCTCTCTACTCTGTAATGAAGTTTCTAGCATTTCCTTCTGGTTGTTAGTTTCCGTCTCTCAGATGAAATCACTCATCTAACCTTGAACATTTCCACTTTTCTGTTCATACCTTACAGGGGTATCCAACCCATGGCCCACCGGCCGCATGCAGCCCAGGATGGATATGAATGCAGCCCAACACAAAGCTGTAAATTTACTTAAAACTTTTTTTTTGCTCATCAGTTTTCATTAGTGTTTGTGTATTTAATGTGTGGCCCAAGATAGCTTTCTTCCAGTGTGCCTCACAGATGCCAAAAGTTTGGACACCGCTGCTTAACATGTTAATTATAGTCATTTTATATTCCCTACCAGATACCATCTATGTTAATCAAATGGTAGTTCTAATGATTGCTCTTTCTCTTGCGAATTTTGCCTTTTGCATGCCTTGTAATTTTTTGCTGAAAGTCGAAATGTTGTACAGGACAGGAGAGACTAACGTAAGTAATTTTTGTGACTGGAAATGGGCACACCTCTTCTTTGCTAGGCCTGTAGCACAGGGTGTTAATCTATTTAGGAGTAGTGCTGGGTTTATGATTTGCTGTTGCTACGGTTATCCTCAGTGTACCACTGGCTTCAAATACCTGGACAATAGCTTGTGGCTCCTGTGGGGGTTGGATCAAAGACAATCAAAATGTCTGTTTGATTCTTTGTGCTGTGCCTCTTTGCATAACCTTGTTCTGCTCCTAGTAGTATTCTGCAGTTACTTTGTTATTCAACCCTTCTGAACTGGGGGTACAGTCTCTGTTGTTCAAAATAATTAATATTCAGTCTCAGGCACATTCTATGTACCTGGATCTCAGAGGTGTGACCACCCTGGCTGCAGTTTGGGGCCCAATGGGCCTTCCCCAGAAGACAAATCTTTCCCTCCTCTTCTGACCCCCCGCAGAGTAATGACAGCTCACCAGCAGGGCCGGCAGAGAAGCCCTGCTCTCAGCAGATTGAGGCTTTTGCTCCATAGAAGAGACAGAGGTAGCAGAGCAGAGTTCTTGTCCCTCCTGAAGGCTTTGCTGCTAGTCTTCTCCTCTGCGTCAGCCCTGGAGCAGATACTCCCCAGGGCCCTTTCCAGCCTTTTTTAGGAGCACCTGGAGAGGTTTGTGGACAAAGAGATGGGAAGAAGGTATACTGTTCCTTCACCCCTTTGTCATCTATTCTAGATGACATCTTACCAGTGTCCAGTTCTGTCTAATGAAGGAGAATGTGAATTCATGTCTCCTCTTTCTGTCCTTAAATTTTGGGCCAGTGGTTTGTTCTGTAGCCTCAACTCGTTAAAAAATTTCAAAAAAAAAAAAGAAGTTATGAATCTGAATTCAGTCCAGTTCTTTTTGTTTTAACAGTGACAGCAAAGCTTCCTTTTGTCCCAGGGCCAAAGCCAGTGGTTATATTATTTCTAAACTATTTCAGGGTAGTGAAGAGGTGTTACAAATTACTTGGAATAAAAATGAGGCTTTTACTGGGTCTGATAAAGTACAGAAGCACTGATTTAAAGGATCTGTTTCAAAACAACTCGCCTTTAATTATTTCTAAACATCACAGTGAACATTTAGGCCTAAAACTATTAGTAGCAACCAAACTTTTGCTACAGTTTATCTGCATAGCCTTGCTTCTATGGGCATAACTTGGACACAGTGCAGGTCTGGTTCCAGACCAATGCAATTAAGCAAGTATGGCAATAAAGTGAGGAAGCAAGTATCTCAATAAAGTGGGTAGCAATCTTTTTGCTGGTGGAGGATCTTGCCTTCTATTTGTAAAAAACACCACATCTGTAAAGTGCAATTAAGTGAAGTGCAGTAAAAAGAGGTATGCCTGTATTTTACTAATTTTAAGCACTTCAATCAGGGATGCAAATGAAGTTATGTGCAACGGGAACCTCAAATTCACTTGTGTAAATAAAACTGGTTGAGGAATGGAGCCAAATTACTTAGAACAGATCCTCTTTATTTATTTACTTTTAAAAGATTTTATTTATTTATTTTTAGAGAGAGGGGAAGGGAAGGAGAGAGGGAGAGAAACATCAATGTGTGGTTGTATCTCACACACCCCCTACTGGGGACCTGGCCCCCAACCCAGGCATGTGCCCTGACTGGGAATCAAACCAGCCAAGCCTTTGGATTGCAGGCCGGTGCTCAATCCACGGAGCTACACCAGCCAGGGCAGAACAGCTCCTTTTTGTTTCGATCATAACTTAGTATCTATTGAGAACCAGACTGCACTACCAACCTTTTTACAAATTGTTTAGTTACCTAGACAACGAGCTTCTATTATTTATGGATGATGTTAAATTCTTACAAATCTCATGCTTCCCAAGATTCCATACCTTTTTCATTGATAACGTTCATATTTTGGGGACCATTAACTTACCACCACCACTTTAGGAAAAAAGGAATATCCATTGCTTTCCAGTACAATACAAATGGCGGTGTTTTCCAAGAACTAGACTATAAAGGTTCTTTACATTTCTCTTAATAAGCTCTGACTCTTCCTTTCCTTTCTTGGCATGTTCTACTTCCTATTTCCAAACTGGGAGTATAATGTAATATTATCTAAACAAGGTCTTATGTTCCACTATGATATTAATAGCAAAATATGTTTGAGATATAGCCATTTAAACACTTGTTTCATAGTACCTTTAAAATGTTAACAAGGTTTTCTGTTATACGTGAAATTAAGTCAAACAATAAAGCACTCCCAGAAACCAAAGAATAGTGAAACCCAGTGTTTTTGGGTATCAACTTTTTGACAGTTTTCTAAATTTCCTTTCTTTTTTAAGGCGAGTCCTGTTTCATATTCCCACAAACTCACAGAATACTGTAATACTCTACAAAGCATGACCACTGTGAGCAATTTGCTCAAACTCTGCAGACAGTACTTTCAAATCTAGAAATCTATCAGAGCCATAAAGAAATACAGTAAGGAAGATGAAATCACTGGGGCAGGTCCTGGAAAAATAATGAAACTTGACTTTTTCCGAAGACATTACACTCCAGGAGGCTCAAAATAACCCAGGCAACAGTATCAGATAGAGGTCCTTCTTTTTTTGAGGGGAACCAGAGCGGGGTGAAAGGGAAAAGCAGAGGGAGCAAATCATTACTTTAGAAGACCATGTCCACACCAGGGGGTCATTTTTTAATTCTTCTAACAACCCCCCCCCCCCCCCCCCCGCCTCCAGCAACCGATGAAGGAAACAATCTCAAGACAAGAACACCCTACGATAACGAGAGACAACCCAAGGGAAGGCATTCTCCATAAGTGTACCAAATCAAATCTGCGTTTAACAGCGTCTAAATCCTACGTTACCTACCCACCCGAAAGGCCGCATTTAGAAGCAAAATCACAGCAGCAGAGAAACGGCCACAGTGCATAGGCTACTGTGCAGGAAGGGAAAGCCTTGGGAGAAAACTTGACTTAGGAAAAAGAAGGAGACTGGAAAGGAAAAGACATGGGTGCTCCCCATTTCCTAACAAAACTAAACAAAGAAAGTCAAAGTATATACGGGACGTGGGGAGGGAAGAAGGGCTGCTGACCCAAGGAAACAAGAGTTGCCAGCATCTATCAGAAAGAGCGCTAAGACTAGGTAGGAGGCTGGAAGGGAGTCCCGAGGGCGGAGCCCAGAGGGGAATAAGGGGTGTGTGGGGTAAGGATGTGCAGCGGAAAGGAGCCGTAGTGGGTAGAAAACAAAAGCGAGGCTGGGCTGAACAAGGGAGCACCCCGGGCGAATGTCCGCAGGATCCCACAGGGGTTGAGGGGGTCCGACGGGAGGAACCAGATCAGCAGCTTGGGGGGGGAGGGTAACTGCCTTCCTTAGCAGCCGGAGGCTGCGGCGGCCAAGACACCGTCCCTCATTTTCCCTGCCCTTAGCCCCTCGAGTCCCCGCGGCATGGGGAGAAGGTAAAGCAGAGTCGGGTGCCCGGAGTGGTTTACCTTGCAGGAGGCTGGAGAGGCTCCAGCCCGAGCTCCTCCCGCCACCGGCTCTGCGGCCAGAGTGGGATGAGGCGATCTCCGGCCTCCTCCCCCTCACTTCCCCTTTTCCCCGCCGGGGCTCTGTAGCTTCGCTGCCGCGGGTTCCTAGTGCCGCGGCGACGCTGCCTCCCCGCCCCCTCCGCCTCCTCCCTCTGCCTCTCAGAGGCTCACTCTGGAGGCCGCCATCTTCGTTCAGGCTTTGAGCGACCGCGCTCCAATACGCCTGCGTCGCCCCCGCCCAGGCTGTCACGAGGCGCGGTCAGCTGATCTCCACTCTTCCGCCTTCTGCCCCGCCCCTTCTCGTGCATTGCCCCGCCCTCTCTGTCCCATTCGCCCTCTTTCCCAGAAATTTCCAGTTCCGCCGTTCCGCCCGCCCAGCCCCAGCAGCAGTTACACATGCGCAGAATGACGAGGCCGGCTGTGGTTTCCGGAGTCCACGCAACGCCCGAGGGAGACCCGCCCCTCGGCGCACGCTGAGGGCCACGCCCCTCGGCACGTGCCTCTGACTGCTGAGCGCGGTGGCTGAGCCAGGGTTTGCACTTTTAGTCTTTTGACGTCCTGTGTTAGAGCATGTTTCCAGCCTAGCCCCTGACTTCAAGCGCCACAGAGCATCTGCGAGGTAGTCTGAAGCTTCAGCCTACTATCCTGTCTGGCCGGATTGCCCCCAGCAGGTTCACAACAGGGTCACGTGCTTTTGAGGTTCCCAAAACAACAGTTGAAAAGGATTGAAATTTTGGTTGGTCTGGGCAGTCGCCAACACCAAAGCTCGGGACCTGCCTGTGGCCTTTTGCTGGTGGCAGTGCCAGAAAGATGTAATGCTAGCCGTAATCGTTCTTGTTTTGCAGATAAAGTGACGCCCCTCCCCACAGTAGTGGGTCTGGGGTTTGAACCCCAGCAATGTGACTTCAAATTTGTGTCCTCGACCCCATCTCCCTGAATATCTAGGAGTTGGGGGAGGGAAGTTGGCCAGAGAAGAGAAGGGATGTTAATGTATTACGTGTGGGTAAAGGTTTTAATTAAAGAAGTTTGGTGTCTACTCCCAGACCTACACTCTGTACATAATAGCTCAAAAGTAAGTCATGTTACTGGGCAGGGGCCTGGCCCTGAGTCTGCTGATGGCCAGCTGCGGCCTGTGGCTTCTTGACTTTGTGTAGGAAAGATTTCTATGCGGAGCGTGTATTAAAGCTGGGGACAGTGAAACAAGGAAGGGTTTGTCGAGGTAGAGGAAGCACCAGGAGAGCCTAGGCTGGGCTGCCTTAGCTCACTAGGAGGTGAGAGAAAAGGGAGCCTTGGCCACAGGTTCAGGTGATCAGCCAAGGACCAGCTGTCAGCAGTCCCTTGCCTTAGAGTTTATGAGACACAAGCCTGTGAAGAAAGAAGTGGGGGGAAGAAAAAGGGAAAAGAAATGGCAGGGGCTGCTCCTCAGAGGAAGAGTACCATTAGGTCCTCTGTCTTGAGGCTTTTATAGTTTTCCTACAGGCAGGCATCTTAGGGGAGGTCTCAGGGGAGGGTTTCAGCAGAATATTCATCAGTTTTCCAGGTGTGTCTTTTCAGGGTTGTGGTCTTTGCTGGTTGGTCAGTGCCAGGGCAGGGGTCCTTAGTCATTGCAGTTGGTTCTGGCCTCGCCCACTAGGTTTTGCTGCTTTTTGGGGCCTGGAGCTGAAATACAACTGAGGCCAAGTTGTTAACTCCAGGGAGGAAAGGTGACCCTGGGGCCAAGATCCATTTTCCCCCAGTTTTGCCCGCTGCTAGGCACCTGGGATCTATGTATTGGTGACCATCTGCACCTGGCTATAAATTACTCAGACATTGTGTTCAGCTGCCTCAGTTTCCTTGTGCCACTTGCCAAGGAATTCTCCTAGCTTCTTACTTTACTGTCTCAATTCTGCTGCAAACTTCAAAGTATGACGGTATAGGACGGCTTGCATGGATACATAATTTTATGAGGGTTAAAGGTCTCTGATAAGGGGTGTAATGTTCTGCAGAGCAACCATGAAATTGTGATTTCTTTGGAATCCTTTTCAATGGTTGGCTTGTTTTTTAAGGGACAGCAATTGCAGAATGAAAAGTGTAGACAACGGTTCTTACAGACTTTGCTTTTTGACTTTATTGCCCCTTTGCCCTACCTTGGGGTAGAAAAAGGCTGTCCTGCAGCAGTAAGATAAGGTGCAACGGAGGGGTGGTACCAGGAATAACTGGGTGTGGGAAGACAAAACCCTAAATAGAGTAGAAAGAAAAGAAAATAGAAACAGGAGGGCTGAGTTAAGAGGCTCTCTTGGCTTATCCCATGGAAACAGAAACCTGTGTTCACCTTCTAGGTTACAAAGCCTTCCATTTCTATTTTATGGATGAAGCAGACCCAGAGAGTCCAAGAGACTTGCCCAAGGTGACCTAGCTCCCAATGGTTGAGTCGAGATTTAGTCACGGACTCGTAACATCAAGGCCAGTGAACTATTAAACTTGCACACTGCCTCTCTGTTCAGTATCTGGGACAGATAAAATTGATTATGGGAGTTGGAAGAAGCCTTAGGCATCATGAACTGCCCCTCCCCACCTATTCCCTGTAGTAACAAATTCCCTGCCTCCCTTTTTCTTTTTCCGTTTTGCAAATTTAGGGACCATTTTCTTTATATTCACTTTGCCTTCTCTTTCATGAGTAGTTTTTTGTTTTTGATTTTTCTTCCTCTTTGTGACATCCCTTTAAGTATTTGCCAATACAGACAATGGTCCTATCTCATTCCCTCTCCTCTGCTTGTCCTTCTAACCACCCCAACCACAGCTGCTCATCTTCCAAAGTCATGTTCCTAGTGCTTTCAACTGTTGCTTACAGGATGTGGTTTCAAGGCTTTTGACAAATCCCCCAGTTGCCCTTAATTAGGTTTGCACAAGTTTGTAGTATCCTTCTTCAACTACTAAAATTGAACACACGAGTCAGGAAGGATATGAGGACTTGTCTCGTCTTTCCCTATTCTTCTGTGAAATCAGTCCCATGGGCCCCCACCCCGTTATTTAAAAAGTAACAAATACAAGGCAGGACCCACAAACTTCTCTTTCTGGATGTATCTTTCTATTCAAAATCCAAGTTTGCCTGAGCTTTTCTGACACTTTCATAGTGCACACAAATCAAATTTACAATCTTAAGGAGAACAACACAGAAGATGTCCTTCTAAGTTATGTGATATATACTTGTAATATTTCACAGTGTCTTAGATATCAGTAGCTATTACCAGTGGCATAAGTCAATGTACAAACAGGAAAGGCTTACGATTTCACGGAACCCACAAGATAAACATCTGCTCATTGAACTCCATACCATTGTTTGCCTACCTAATTACATCAATGCCCAGATCCTTAATAAATCCCTAAGAACCTACATCATTCAGCAAGATTTGAACTGTTTCCAATGCAGTAGCCACTAACCTATACTTGAAATAAAGTTAAAATACATACTAGACTGAATACTTGAAATAAAGTTAAAATACATACTAGATTTAGTATGAAAAAAATGTAAAATATGGCCTTAAATTTTTTTTTATATTGATTATGTGTTGAAATACTATTTGGATACATATGTGGTTAAATAAAATACATTATTAAAATCAATTTCACCTGTCTCTTTTTGAAAATGTAGCTACTAGAAAATGTGAAACTCTGTGCGTGGGCCCCGTTCTGTTTCTGTTGGACGATGCCGCTGCAGAAAGTCTCGTGCAAATAGGTGTCAGAAAACACATTTTGGTTGACTTGGAAAGCTTGAAGATCCCACAGAATCATCAATTAGACTTCATTTTAATTTTTAATGTGGTTATTTTTTTGTCTCTAGTAGTTTTTCTCAAAGGTTTATCTCACCACATATATTTAGTTTTTTGTGTTCCTCTATACCCGACTAATGTATAGACTTAAAATTATCGACACCATCTGGCAAAAAATGACATGAGGATTCCTTGACATAGACACGTATGTTTCTACTCATATGTATTGTAGTTTCCACGTTTTTAAAAACAAATAATAGTCTGTTTTCCCCCTGACCACTCAATCCTATCCCAGAAACTCTAATTTTATTATTAATAGATTTCATTATATTAATATTATTAATGAAAATGTCTTTTTAAAAAGTATAATGCTATTTATAAATAAAGGACTTTGGCCTTACAATATTTTATCTTAACAAAGACAAGCTTTGAACCCTGGCTGGGTGGTTCGGTTCATTGGAGCGTTGTTCTGTACAGCAGAAAGGTTGTGGGTTCGATTCCCAGTCAGGACACATCCCTGGGCTGCGGGTTCAAGATCTGGTCAAGGTGTGTGTGGAAGGCAGCCAATTGATGTCTCTCTCTCTCTCTCTCTCTCTCTCTCTCACTCACTCTCTCTAAAATCAATGAACATATCCTTGGGTGAGGGTTTTTTAAAAAAATGCTTTCATTTAATTACAGGAAATTATCTAGTTTCACCATATTTTCAGAGTTAGGTCAAGAGGAAAAATGAAATACCTGTTCTGTGGTTTAACAATTTAAAACCATTATTGAAATATTAACTGATTAAGGAAAATGCCTCTCTGTGTCCTCTTCTCTGATTAAAATTAACCTCCCTACTGCTCCGTTAGCAGCAGATACATTGCTGAGGATTTTCCAATTCAAATGTTCTCACTAGTTAATCCAAATGCCTCCAGCATTATACTTGGACTTGGAGAGACAGTAGTGACAAGTAAATAAAATAACTTATGTGGAGCACTTGCCTGCTGAGTGCTCAGTAACTTGGTTTTTCACTGTAGTTAATCTCAGGATCTCCAGCCGGTTTGTGTAACCCTGTGCTTGACTTTCCTTGGACTCACCGTGGCAAAGCAAGCAGAGTTTTAGACTTTCTGATATTATCAAAAGGGAGGGAGTTCAAGTGTTCGTTCTTGACCACCATGTCTGAATGTTCTTATGAAAAATTGTAATATAGTTCATGCCCAAAATGTGTCATTATTTTTATTTCTATATTTATATGTGTTAAGCAGGCAGTTTAAAATTATCTACAAATATTAAAATGAAGTAGTTTTTTATTCCTGAATTTAAATCTGTCAGCAAACAAATTGGTTCTATAACATGAATAAGGCCAGGTTTTGCAAAATGTCACCAATGAACGATACAGTACGAAAGTCAAATAGACTATGGCTACATGGTGCCTTAGTTGTTGGTTTTTAATGTGAATCATCATAATTCCTACATTTGGGGGTAGTTTTGAAATAGACTTTATTTATCTATTTTTAGAGAGAGGGAGAAGGAGGGAGAAAGTGAGGGAGAGAAACATTGATTTGTTGCCTCTCTCACACCCCCAACTGGGAACCTGGCCCAAAACCCAAGCATGTGCCCTGACTGCGAATCAAACCCTCAACCTTTTGATCCACAGGCCCCTGCTCAATCTGCTGAGCCACACCAGCCAGGGCAATGATGCCTTAGTTCTGAAACAAGTAAAATGTAAATCATTATTTAGCACTTTCCAAAAAAAGCTGTTAATTTGTTATTTAGGTTTTCTGTACTATCCCAAATAGACAAGGTAAAAGATATTCTAGTTAATCCAAAATTCTGAATAATTTGGGGCCAGTTTTCAAAGAAATACCATGTCATAGATCATCCTGTCTTATGTTATCATTTATTGGCAGTTACTGTGTGTATGGACTTGAACATATTGCCTCGTTGAATCAACCCTAGGAATACTCTGTTATAACCCCATTTCAGTGGTGAGAAACCCAAGGCATTAGAGAAAGTATTTAGCTTTCCCAAGGCCTTATCAATCAAAAGCCACAGAACCATTCAAACCAGGGCTCTTGGATTTCAAAGTCCCTAGTCTAAACAACTTACACTTCATTTAACCCCCAAGTCTAATAGCCATGATTCCCTCTGTCCTTGGTCACCCGGGAGTCACCTCTGGTCATAGTTCTACTAAAAGCTTCTATTAGAGATTTTTAAAGGAAGGAAAAACAAATAGTGCAAATCACACTTTGTTCTTAGTGCCTTTCACAAAATAACATGGATGGACTCCAACTGTGTTTTATTCTTGCAACATCAATTTTATAATACCGCATGACATTCTTATTAAAGTGTAACATATAGATAAATTATCTCCTGAAAAACGTTGCGTTTATCATTTCAAGTAACAGAAAATATGACTTACCTCCATCCGCAGTGTCCCTCAGTTCCAGCCTATTTGTGGCCTAAATTAGGAGTGACAGAAATGGAACGTAAATAGTCTGTTTCTAGTGAAATCAAACAAACGACAAGGGGGAAGTGGAACTGCAAAATAGTACAAAATCAACAAATTAAACTGCATAAAGTTGAAGTTGGTGGAGTAAAGACATTTTCGAAGTCTTTTTTTTAAGTAAAACGGCTATATCTTGGTGTTTATTATGTTATCAGTTGACAGGTACCCAGAGTCCAAGTCCACACAGTATCAAGAGATGAAAAAATCAGGTCCTGGAAGCCATTGACTCTTTCCTTCCTTTCACTTAGTCTCGCTCCGTAACTCCTTCACCTGCTCTTCCTTTTGGTGAAAGATGCCTTGGGAAAAGGGGAAAAGCTAGCTCAACATTTGGAACAATCTCCCAACACTTAAGTGAGGAGATAGATACATTACAATATGGGCAGTTAACAGTGGAGATGATCCAAACGAAGGATAAACAAGGATAACTGGTTTTCTCTCCAAACATGTATCATTTCTCTCTCTCCCTGTCCAGCTTTAATTTTTTTTTCTTTTTGCACTTTTTATCACTCTCTCAACTTCACTCAGGGAGCCTTTCACATCAGAAAAGGACCAAAAGGCAATCACGCATCAACAGTACAGAGTCAGTCCATTCATCACTCAGCCAACATTCATCACAAAAGCGCCCCGATTCACTCGGTTTGTAAGAGTCCACATTGACTTGAGTGGCCTTTGGATTATCCAGCTTCAGATTGTTAGAGTGGTTTTTGTTGAAAAATGTAACCAAGCATTCCTTGCTCTTGTCCCTTTGTGACTGTGGTGTCAAACATCTCTTCCACTGCAGATTTCCAGGAAGACGGTGAATCCAAATCCACAAATCAGACAGGAGGGGGTGGTGACTTGAATGTCCCAAAAGGAAGCCTGACCCCTTTCAGCTCAGAATGCCATAATCTTTATTACAAAGCATCACTGTTAACTCATAGCCCTGGGAGCTAGCAGCTTGGACTATGACAGCTGACCTTCAGTTCTGCTATTTGAGAGGCTAGCGTGAACCAGGTAGCGTCACCATACCCTAACAAGCCTCTGGATTGGCGGCTGCTTATCTGATTTTGCAACAAAACCTTGACTATACTTGTCAGGTAGAGTCACCACAATCTTAAGAATTAATACATCAAAATTTCCAAAGAGGTTATGAAGATGGCAAAAGGATTTATTGAGAAGAGTTGAATGCAATCTTTTGAATGAGAAGGATGGAGATTTTACAAAACATTAATTTTTATAACAACAAGTGAAATAACTGCAAAACATGGAGTAGGAAGCTAATAATTCCAGTTCTGCCTCCCTGAGGAACTGATTTGATAGCAGTCCAAACGGCCTTCAAAGTACTCATTTCATTTCTGTACCATTCTGACTTCTGCTACCCTTCTTTCCTCTTTGTGATCCAGTCGGAGACCCAAACAGAAACTATCTAGGATCATTAAAGCAAGCTGCTGCAGAAACTGGACTGTTGACTCAGCATCTGGCAGAAGAACAGAAGACTGTTCGGTGAAAGCCTTGATTTCGTTTTCATTAGGCCAGCAAACAATAGCAGCACACTGGCTTTGCTGATCAAAAGAACAAAGAAAACAAACCTTGCTGAACGTTTCTATTCCTACAAAGGGAGGTGTTCTGTCCCTTTTCTCCTCTTTTCTGGTATCAGGAAGTTTTAAGTAGCCGGGCCAAAGAACACGGTCCAGTTCTCCGAGTAAAGGCTTAATGAAGGCAGAATCCATGAAAATCAATAAATAACAATGAATGTCTTTCTCCCAGCTCTTCACTTCTGACTTTGTTCTGCTCCGGACTCTCTTCTCTTCCTACTGAGTTCCACGTTGTTATCTGCTCAATACAGTTCCCTTTATCAGCCAGACCATTCAGAGAGGAAAGATGTTTCCTGCTCCGCCACCTTCCTGCTGCCATGAGCACTGTTCTGGCTTCCAGTTCCCAGCTGACAAGGCTGAGAAAGGCCTTCCGTGAGCAAGTCCCAACAACGGCCCCTCACAGCGTAGCCTACCATTTTCTGGCTTATGTTTTGCTAAAGTACCAAAGCTGCATATTTCACAAGCCCAGGTTTTACAGGAGAGGGAGTTTGAGTCCCAAATCAAAGGACAGAAAAATCTTTTCTACCATCTCTGGCAAACCCCTCAGTACTCTAGGCAAGAGTTTCTCTCTCAAGAGGGAGTAAGGAGGTTGTCAATTTGTTCTATTTGGGAAAAATGTTTTTTTTTTTTAATATATTTTATTGATTATACTATTACAGTTGTCCCATCTCCTCCCCCCCCCCCCCTCCCTGCACACCCCTTCCCCCCACACTCCCCCTCTTTAGTTCATGTCCATGGGTCATATATATGAGTTCTTTGGCTTCTACATTTCC
>VMDR010009756.1:0-32591 GCA_007922815.1 Macrotus californicus
CAAGTGAAATAATTTTGTGAATTGAATTCTGCTTCAAAAGTATATTTTTATCTCTTCTCCAGTCTCTTTTTTGAAGCAGTACTATATTTTATTCTTCCTTACCAGAGAATATATCCAGAAAATCGGTGAATTGAAAATTTTTAAATTTTTGCTTTTTGGTTTTCCAGCACATCGGATAAAAAAATAAGTTCTAATCTCCTCTGAATTTATGAGTTATGTTATTAGTGAGTTTAGCTCTCTCACATGTATATTCTGTTCAATTGAAGTGTGGTCCAATTAAATATTTTGGGGGGAATTTATAATGCTGGTTTGGCAACTATTTTCTGCAGAAGAAGAAAGTATTCAAAGGGTGACTTCAGTTATCACCTAAATGACAGTACAGCTTTTATCATCCTGTGTGAAACCGACTTTTAACCACCAATACTAGCGTTTCTGAGTTTTCAGGACTAAGAAGTACTTTCAGTTCCATAGCTAGGGCTAGTTGCCTTTCATCCCTGTACCCTCACAGCTGCAGAAGGGGAGAGGGGACCGGGTCAAATGTGTCATTCTCGTGGGGGCCTGGGTGTGCTCAGAAAAGGCTACGGCCAATGAGTCTTTCCAAAGGTGTCTCACAAACCAAAGGCCTCCGGGGCTGAGGATTAGACCTTGCCAAAACACTTTACCTCTGTGGTGAACGCAATAGAAGAAGTATTGCTTGGTAAACCCCATTTTGGGAAATGTTTATTTGTTTCTGTGTGTTTCCTGCTGCTTCTCTGATAGGATGTCTGCATATGTGATGAGGCCTTAAAGAGCCCAGTCCTAGCCCACTGCTCAGGTGGCTCCAGGCAGGTGGGGTGGACAGAGCCACAGCTGCCATGACCCTGTTGCAGGCTGTTGAAGTGTCTACAGCCCTGGCCATGAGTTAAATGCAACTTAATAACTCAAAACCTTTTCAACAAATTACATAAGAAGAAGAGCAAGTAACAGGAGCGGCTAATTCAACGGCTTAATTTTCTCATTATTTTTAGCATACTCTAGCCAAAAGTTTCAATTTATGTACCGAGAATTTATAGTATTTTAATGTCAAGTCTGATAAACTAGAGCCATGATTAATACGAGTGTTGTGTTGTCACGGGTTTTTCTGTAAAGGGCTGTGACTGCAAGTTGAAATATGTCTAGAAGTGCAGGTGACACTCTAGAATTAAATCATAATATTGATAAAATTGATGCATATGATTTTACTCTTTGCAGGTTGCTTTTAACAGGGCATCTTTGCTGTTTTATACTTTTGGAAGATTATATATGATTACCCATAAAAAATGAGAGGTGAATGCTCCATCTTAAATCTTGGTTCATTAAATACGAGAGACGCATTTAAAAATGGCGTTAAAAAAGTTCTCCAGCCACAAAAATAAAACAAACAAAAACAGAACAGGGAAATAAAATGGCAGCAGCACAACCTCTCTCTGATTCCTCAGCTCCTCTCGGCTTTTAACACGTGCACTATCATTTCCTTTCTATCAAACTTTTTGCAAACTGCTTTATTCATCGTCCGCCAAAAATAAGAAGCGTTATCATAACTCTTGGTGTGTTACCCCTTCAGCGAATGCAATACTTGCAAAAATTCTAGAGCTGCGTTGACTGGAACCAATCACTGTGCGCCAGTGTTTGGAGCATTCCTGGCCTCAGTTCTTCTCTCCTTTGGGCTGCATGCAGAAGCTGGGCTTCTCACCTCTTTGCAGGTGGGCTTCTCACCTCTTTGCAGATGGGCAGGACTCTTTACCCACCTCCAGCTAATGAGCAGGGAGAGGAAGTGATTTGTGTTAGTCGCTGACTGAGGCTGTGAAAATACCCTCTTGGTCTTCCAGTCTCTCTTCACCTGCCAGGAAATCAAAGAGCTTTCCTCTCGACCCAGCAGCTTCCAGAAGTTGAGACTTCTCTAGCCTAGTTTCTAACACAGAGCAAATTCTCGCCCCTCCCCCCACACCCACTGATTATACACCAGGATGGAAAACAAGCCTTTCTCATGGTGATCCCGTTGAGATTTCCGAGTCAATTTGTTAACGGCAGCTTAACGAAGCTGACTTTGAATGATTTCTATGGACTGTCGAATTTTCTCACTTTTAGACCTCCTATTTAAGCCTATTAGTAATAACTGTTTCTGAAAGAAACCCCATTTTCTCCTCAACTTTAAGTTCTTATCTTTCTTCTGTTCCTATTTTCTGCTGCCAAAACCAAGTTGTGGTCAGTGGCTTATTTGGACCACGATGATGACATTTGGCAGATCAAGAGGGTGTAAGTAAGCGGGGGCGGGGGACAAAGTAACGCCAGGAACCCAGAGGGCAGAGCAGCGTCTGTATGGGCTTCTAGCCACAACAGACAAAACGGGCCACAAGCACCCCGAGTGCACCGGCTGGACTTGGAATCTGGGGGTCGAGGTTGTAAAGAGGGCTCGGACAGAGGAAGGAGGCCAGAATTAGAGGCTGTGGGGCTCTTCCAGAGGTATGGGATGATAGGTGTGCCTAGAATTCAGAATGAAAGACTGGGACCTGTGTTTTAGGGTTGAAAAGGGCAAGTCCGGTTGTCTTGGTTGGTGCCAGGGATGGGCGTCAAGGGCCTGCCCAGGAGGGCGAGCCCAGGTGTAGGGGACTGGGTGCTGCTGCTGAGCTTCAAACACGGAGCTGAGAAACCTGGTGCCCTGCCACTGAGCTGCTCATTGGGAGTTTCCTGTGGCTCTGGGGGCAGGACCAGATCTCGGAGGGGAAGCACGCTGCAAGCACTGTTAGCCCTCACGGTTGGGGGCCGCCCTGCCACTGCCGGCTGACCTATTTTTGGGATCTCAATTCCATTCTGTATTTTATACCGAATAGAAGTTACCTCAATTCTTCTTGTGTTTCATCACAGATACTCCCTTTCACTGCATCTGCGGTTTATTCTACTATTTATCAGACAACCATAAGGACTCCCCAGGATTTTTGGGTTTACCATGATCACATCTGTAACAGGCTTTGTGATGCCGCATGGGGTGGTGAGGAGGACACCTGGCAGGTGTGTGCACAACCCTGTGTGTCCCTGACAGCAGCCTGTGTCACCACCAGCAGGTCATGTGACCTCCCTGGCTCAGTTTCCTCCTGGGCGGAGGCTGTGGTGTTTCCGTGCGTCTGTGGGAGGTGGGGGCGGTGGACTGGGTGAACTTCAAGGCCTTCGTGTCTCCTCAGTTCTCCGAAGTAATTCTCTGCGGCAAGTCTGACTTTCACAGAAGAACCATTTCTGGGAACTGCGGGAGTTTGACACATTCCTCCTGTTCGCCTCTTACCAGTGTTCATCTTGACGCCTGAGCCTGAATTCAGCTCTGACTTTTCTCCATTCTTGCTTTTCTACTCTCCATGTCTCTTCCTCCCAGCAATCTCCTCTGCCACCCCACCCCCCGCCCCCGCCGGCTCTGTGGGCACAATGAGCACTTCTGAGGGCACCCCTCCTGCACCCCAGACCCCTCCCGGCAGCTGCTCTGAACACGCTCTCAGCGGAGCAACTGTGTGAAAACCCCACTTGGGCTTGATAGCGGAGGCTGGCGGCCGGGCCCGGGGATCACAGCAGGGCAGTTCTGAGCAACGGCTTTGTGCTGTTTTAGCTTTGAGACATCAGAAGAGAGAAGAAAGAGCCCCTTTGGGTCTGTCTTCTCCTCCCCAGCCTGAATCTATGGGGACAGCGACAGAGCAAGTTGCCCAGGTGTCCCCTTAGATGATCAAAGCTGTCACCCATCCGATGTACGCACCTCCTCAGGCCCTTTCTTTCTTACCGTAACTGCCATTTCATCCTTCTGACTCAAAGTGGAAATAAAACTGTCTCAGGTCATCTAAAACACTTCCCCTAGACCACACATGAGCAGGAAATCTCCACCTGCATATTCTACCCTCTTCTTTAAATTAGGCTGCCTCTGACTGAGCTCTCGGTCTTTCTCCCCGTGACCCAGGATGCCTCTCCTTCCCGTGGGACCCGCTGAGGCCAGGGTACCAGCTTTCTTCCCAGGCTCCAAATCATAGTTTCTTCCTTAGTACTTTCTTCCACTTTATCCCTTACACCCAGTCAGACATAAAGTCCTCACCTTTTTCCCAAACTGTCTCTAGTATTTGCCTTTCTTAAAAAAATTTTTGTATTTATTTATTTTTAGAGAGAAGGGAAGGGAGGGAGAAAGAGAGGGAGAGAAATGTCAATGTGTGGTTGCTTCTCTCATGCCCCCAAGTGGGGACCTGGCCCACAACCCAGGCATGTGCCCTCAGTGGAAATTGAACTGGCAGCCGTTTGGTTTGCAGGCCAGCACTCAATCCACTGAGCTACATCAGCCAAGACTGCTTTTTTCTTCTATTTCAATTACCATAATCTTAATTCACATTCTCATTTAACCATTAATAGCTCTTTCTCCACTTACCTACATTTTGAACTCCTGTCTGGAAGCAGGGGCCCCAGCAATGGCCGGTCTTAGTGACGCAGGGGTGCTGTGTGTGTTGCTGCCCCTCCTCGGTGGCAGGGAGAACAGAGTGTGCTGGGGCCAGTTTCTTGGTCTTGCTGGTGTGGAAAGAGGAGACCCCCCCTGGGTCTTGCCCAGAACTTGGCCTTGACCATGTGCGGTGGAGTGGACAGAGCCTTCCCGTGGCTGCCTGAGGTCCTGGCTCCAGATTACAGCTATGGCGCTGAGCCTGTAAGACAATGAGGCAAAGAGCCTGGGTTTCCTTACCTACCAATGAAGAGGTTTAAATTCATTCCATCCCCACAATCCAGCCTGGGTGTCCCCAGAGGTCACCCACAGCTAAGAACTCTCACTGAATAGGAAGAAAGTAAATATATACATTTTCTGCCAGTAGGCGGAAACATAGGAATGCTTTTTAACATTATTTGTTTCCTAGCCAGCCTCAGGGTCCTCACCCTATTAAAGCTGGCTCCGGAGACTATGTGCCGCTACTTTAGAATGCTCATTTCCAATTAGTGAGGCTCTAATCAATACAGGGGTGGACAGCATTGTAACCAAGTCACACAAATTCTCCCCTCTTATCTTTCAGGCTTGTCCATCCTTTCCCCCGGGTAGCTGCTGCCTTCACAAATATGCTTACCGGCTCTCACTTCGGCTGCTGAACTAGCTTTCTAACTATGCTATGGTGACCATATTTTGTCAGCCTCCAGCTTGTCCTTCATACTGTGCCAGAATGTCGCCTAAAAGCCCTGCTGCACTCTGAGAGCCTGGGGAACTTCTCCAGACTCACTCTCCACCCTCTCTCCCAATAGATGCCCTTGGGCTTGATATGGTCGGTCCCCACCCTCCAGCCTAATATTTGGATTCTCTGTGGCTTTTACTTGTCATCTTCCTCAGCTGGAGGTGTCGGATTGCTTTTCTCCTCTCCATGTCTCTTCCTCCCAGCTACATGTGGTACTGCCTGTGGGGGCAGTCTTTCCGACCTGGGCACCCTCACCAGGACCCCAGCATGGCCGCAGTTGTTTACAGGAGGGTGCTAGTAAATCCTAGGCAAAGAGGTGACGGCAGAGCTTTCCAGGTGGAGGGAACAGCATCTGCTGAGGCTCAGTGGCAGGAGAGGACATGGTGCGTTTAGGGCGTCATTTTGCAAACTCCTCCAGACGGTGATACTTGGATATAAATAGGGTCCTCATCATGATGCAGTGCACATATAATTGAAAAAAAGTTCTGACAAATAACACTCTGATGTGTTTCTCTTCTCCCGTTTCATTAAAATAAAATGCTGATCTCGACCAACTAAACTGTTTTCACACTTCACTAAAATCCATTAGTGAGGTTGAAAGTACAGCAGCGCTGGCTTCAGGTCTGGACGGGATGGAGCCAGGGCGTGAGGAGCGGTTCCATGCAGGATGAAACTGGACAGAAGAGCAAAACAAATCCCGCCGCGCCTTTCCTCTGGTTAAGCTTGCTTATTTGCCTAAAAGCCATGGAAAGCCACCGAAGGGATTAAATTGGGGGGTACTTGGGGCATGGGACCTGCGCAGGTTTGCATAATACTCTTGCTGCGAACTGATTTGAAGGAGTCAAGAGTGGGGAGGAAAACCAATTAAGTTTTCTTTTTTTAAAATTTCAGTGGAGAGATGATCAAAATCAGACTAGAAGGTGGTGGAGGAGATGGAGGAATGGATACTTTGACTTCGTGGTAGAAGTCCCATGACCTGGTTAGCTGATGCTGAGTCAATTGCTACTCCTCTGAAATAGCTACCCTGCAGTGAGTTATCATCTGCTCCCGGTTCAGAACCAGGTCAGGGATTTCAATAAGGGACTTTAGTGGTCTATTGCATCTGCATTCACATGAACCTGAATAGGACTTTAAGTAAAACTCCAGCATCGGCGAGGGTATTCCTTTCCTCAAAAGTAAATAAAATTGGCTCGTATCACTATTCCATGCCCCAGGAAGGCTGTATGCTCTCCAACTTTTTGAAGTTTGCTGCATGTGACTGATGTTCTCCAGGCCACTCTGACCTTCTGCTTCAATGGGGTTGGTTTAGTTTGGGCATCAGCATGCCAGTCTTCGCATGCTCCATTTCACCCTGTTTCAGCACAGAAACAGAGCTCAGGGCTTTCTAGAACACCAAGTAAACAGAAATACCCTCCTGAGACCCTTGTGTCTAGGAAAAATTATAACAGGTTTGAGGAGATGGGAAGGAATTACATCACTTCAATGCAGGTGGCTTAGTAGTGGAAGAGTATGAATGAGCCAGTCCGTGCTGTGAAGCGACCCTTAGGCATTTTTACAATTTAGGGCCCAGCTTCCTGCCTTGTCTCTCTATCCCCCACCCCCACCCCACACCCTGCTTCTGTGCAGCTGCAGGAAGTAAACCCCCACTAATTCCGTTCACTTTGTACGGCACTGGACTTTAGTATCCAGGCTCCCTGTGGAACCCAGACTCTGTTGAAGCTTTGAAAAAGCTACTTGCCAGGCCATGCAACCAAAACTGGGGTCCATGCCCTCAGACACCCTGGGCAGAATGAGAGGGATGAGGGCTCAGCCACAGACGTTGGCTGAGCGGCCATAAAGCAACAAATGTCCACTGTAGGGAGAGGAACCTCCTCTTTCCTGTTCCTACTCTTTCTCATTTCTTGGGTAGGACAGTTGCTGGTTTTTGTTGTCACTCACTGTTTGGGACAATGCACCGAATGTGCCAAGCACATTGCTCAGTTATTCCTATACATCAACTCTTTCATACTCACACTACCATTGGCAAGATGTGGGCTATTAACTAATTTATACTTGAACTGCCTGGGGTTATGGAATTTAGGTGTTTTAGCTGTAGTGACAGAACCAGGTAATTTACTTACATCTCTGTCTCTCCAGCCACACTGTGGGCTTTTGTGAAAGCAAGAACCACATTGCTGTAGTCGGTGGGTTTGGTGCTGGGTCCTCTAGCATGTGGTCAGCCCCCCGTTGTTCGGATTGAATGAACACTTCAAAGCACAAGGGATGAGAGGAAAACCTGGTTTCTTGGCCATGGAATAAGAGATTTGTATAGTTGTATGTATTTTTTTTTCATGATAGAAGTGAGAGATCAAGAGGTAGGGAAGAAAAAAATTGAAAAGGATAATTCTGGGGAAAGTTCCCTTATCTCAGAGAATTTTGCCTCTCCTACCTCAAAGGCGTTAAAATGCAGAATGAGGTCTGGCTGCCCTCTGGAGCCACACCTCACCCAAGATTACGAACATTCTGGTTTGCTCATTTTGAGTTTGCAGACCTTAATTATGGACCACATAGCATGAATCATCCTGTCTGTTTCTACAGAGAATACCAGTTTGTCTTCCGGACTGTGCAACAAAGCAAACCTCCCTTCTGCCGCAACAAAAAAAAAAAGTGAGGAAGAAAGCACCCCATGGGGAGGGTTTCCTTCTGATATAGTCACAGCCTGACCTAAGGCCACCACTTGGAGCCCTGGCTCTAATACTGGATGCTTTTAATCAGAGGCAATGGCTCTGCCATTGTGTCACCCTGGACAAGTCATTTACCCCCTGGGAACCTCAGTCACTTCATTTTAGACAAAATTCAGATGGAGAATTCACCATCTTGCTAGGACAGGCTCATATGTGGCTGGCGGGCTCTTACAATGCCCTCTTCCTGCTACATCAAACCTGTTTACGGCCTTACCAGTTTATGGATATGGAAACCACATCATCGGTAACACCTCATCTACCTGGAATTTTAATCATTCTGAAACCTCAGAGGCTCTGGGACAAAGCCAGGAAAAGCTGTTTGCAGGAAGTACACCAGTGAAACTGCTGAACCAGCCAGGCCCCAGGCCTTCAGTCCAGTGCCTAGCATCCCCAGTTCAGTCCACCAGGTTACCCACTCAGATCTCTATGACGCCCACATCTAACCATTAAGGGATGAGTTCTTTTCTAAGCCACATTCAAATTAGAATTGATTGAGGGGCTAGAACAAAAGCTGGCAGCCTCCCTCCCTCCCTCCCACTCTATGTATTTGCAAAATAATATCCACCCTGTAGTGGGGATGGAACAAGGCACCTTTGTCATTGGGATTCACATACACCACCTCCCACGGCTCACTTCTTCCTGTGCTTCCTGCTTGGCTTTTCGGTTGCTGCACCCCCTCCCCTCTTTGGCTCTGCATGTACATTTGACTCCAACATTTGATGGAGGTCCAGGTTAGTTTATTGTCTAAATTTTAGATCATTCTCCTACATTGACCAGGCACCCCCCAGAACGTGACTTGCAGCCACCACCCTCTGATGACATGGGCTCCCACTCCAACCCATGGTGCCAGACTTGCAGGGCTCATCACCAGCTGCACAGCCACGGGGTAGGGGAGACAGAATCACCAATGCAGTGAGGATGGTGAGCATACGGTATACCAGGGAGGAGAGAGAAGCATCATAAAGAAACAGGCAGAGGAACTAAGGACCAGCATGGATTGTGGTGAGCAATTTGAGGCGATTGAAAGAACTCTGGTAGAGAACATGGGAGACCTGGGGGGTCCCTGTTTAGGTCCCCATTATTCAGTCACGTCACTCCTCTCCTGACATTAGTGTCCCCTGTCTGTGATTGAGAAAGCTGGACAAGCTCTTGCGTCCTGTTTAATTCTGACATGCTGTCGTTTTAAGGGCAGTAGCGAGTATACATTTCTGAGGACCTCCCAGACATAATTTTATTATAACTCGGCATAATAAATATTTACAATGATGGTCATCACAGAAAATTACATTACGCTCCATGTACTTTTAAGGAAGGTCTTACAAAGTTTAATACATTTTTGAATGATTTTCTGTCAGAGTGTTAAATGAAAAAAGTAGGTGCCATATGTGGGACTTAGGCAGGTAACCCCTCTGTTGGGCTGAAAGTGCGCCATCTAGAATGACTGAGGTTTCAAGGATTCTGTGAAATGAGGCTTTAGTGTATCTATATAGCATTCAATCAAAATAACTGCTTCCTACCAAAGCATTTGCCAGTCCCAGAGACATTTTCCAAATTAAACCATTAAGATGGGTTTTTAGGGAGGCAATTAGGTTTGCTTCCCCCATTCACGTGCATTTTAAATTTAATGCGTTCACCTCATGTCATCCTGGTTTTTTCTCTTTCAGACAGGGCCATCTGAGTTAGCCCCTTCTGCTACTTTATATATTGATCTTATCAATTATATTTCCAGAAGTAGACTTTTTCTTTAATGACTTTTTTTGGGTTCTCTGCGGATATATTTATATTCTTTGAAATATTCTGGCTCTTGTTCCCTTACTGACAGAAAAGCTTAAAATGCTCGGATTACTACTCATTTGCCAACCAGCCCATGACTCTGTCAGGGTTCACCCATGCAGGAAACAGTGCTCTGTAGTGACAGGTACTTGGTGACTTGGCTCTTCTGCCATTGAAGCATTCCAAGGAGACCCCTTTACAGCCACTGGGGAGGCGTTCGAGAGATGTGTTTACCTTCCAAAGCTGTTCCTTTGGGCTTCTCCCCAAGTTCACCATTGGCCTGAGTCTGAGTCTACTTTCCCCTTAGCTTACATCTCTGTCTGAGACTATGGAAGGATGTTAGCCTTTTTCTCAGTCTTTAAGCATTCAGGTTCTCAAATAAAACACAGTGGTGGTAAGTGCATGAAATTGAGCTGTTGTTATCTGAATTTTGCAGAACCAGTGATTTATTATGGGCTCCCCAAATATTTTAGTCTCCAAAAAAAAGAAAAGACCAGATATGATATATCACATTCCAAATTGGTCGCTAAATTTGTTCTCCACAGATATGGAAATATTTACAGTAGAAAGCGAGGAGGCAGTATTTCAATGTGTATAATTAGAAATGGTATTTTTCTTTCAAGAAAGGCAAAAGCAGCCTTTTTCTGCCAGCCAGGCTTTGAGTCTCGTCCAGCTGTGTCACTTCAGCCAAGTGACTTACCCATTGTGGTCTTTGGTTTTCCTGAGGTATAAAGTGGGGGTAAACCCGGCTGCCTCTGATAGTCCATCTGGCTCTTTCGTTTTTTGACTCGCTGGTGATCCACAAGGTGAAGGTCCCTTTGCTTTTGCCAAGTGTTGCTAATTGGGTTATAGAGTGTTGGAGGCACCCACAACCAGTTAGTGTTTAACTATTGCCCAGGCAGTTGTACGAGTGGATGGGGGCTCAGCAGCTGAAGGGTCCTGGGGTATGTCTGAGAGATCCCCAAGCCTTGGTGGCAGGGTTAGAGTATGCTCACTATTTAGACAGATGGTTTTTATTAAAAAGGGTCTGGCTAGCATTCTCAGACTTCTAAGACTCTAGTAATATTATTTGTACAATATTGATTTGGAGATAGCTCTTGAATTTGCAGGAAGTAACTGTTCAGCTTTTTGAACTTATGCACTCTTCTGTTTCCCTTGGCAAGAAAAGTACAAAAAAAAAAAATAATAACAGGATCAGGAAGAGGGGAATAAAGAACATGTGTGTTGCTATACAATGGGAAATATACAGAGAATAAAATGATGAATTTGAATAATTGTGACTGAAACAAACAGATGCTCAAAATACTAAGTTGACCAAAATGATAGGTAATATGATCTTAATTTTGGAGAAGAGCATACAATATTAAAGGTGTTTGCATTTGCCTGGTACAATTACGGTGATTTCTATGGTCTTTATATTTATGTGTAGTATCTTAATATTATTTACAAAGCATGTGTAACTTCTATAAACTGGAAAATGAAATGCTTTGGGAGTCCAACATCCCCTTTGCCTGCTCCTTCTATGCCCTCCAGGTTGTACATTTCCAAGGTGCATTGCTGTGGAATGGTGTGGCCTTGGTATGGGAATTCACAAAAGATATAAAAACTCTAAGCCATCGTTTGAGAATTCCCATATTTCTAGCTAACAGGATACGTTAAAGTGCATTACTAAACAACTTGTAAGTACTTCCACCTTTACTGTCCAGTATGACCCTTCGAACGTCACTGTGACAACATGACATTACAACTCCCCTGACTCATCAGTCGCGCATTATCGGACATCTATCACGCTGTCACCTCCTAGGTTTCTCAGTTTGGCACATATACTCTGGTCCAATGGACTCCATTGGTAGTATTTCACTCTATCAGATAAACATTAAATACAAGGGAGAAAACTGATTCTGAAAAGTGAATGTCTCCGTCATTTTTCCTGAAATGTACATCCTAAATTATTTGAATGACAGCCCACTGTGTGTATCTCTGTTAGATCTGATATCTCTCGTTCTCTGCACAGACAATAAGGTAGTACGTGAAGGTGAATGCAGCGGAGGGTGAAGGAGGCTCTCAGAGGACTAAAGGGTGGACAAGTGCCGTCCCTTTACGGGCTTGCCTTTCTGCCAGAGCCAGGGGTCACGGTAGACTTACAGTGTCTTCTTGACCTCTGTTTCTCTTTGAATATCAGGCAGATTGGTTGAGTTTCTTCTCTGTTGCTTAGTACTTACCCAGTGACCTTGAGTTACTCAGTTACCTTCTTTGTGTCTCATTTCCCTTCTCCTCAGAGTGGGAGTAATAGGATTACCTACCTTCTAGCACTGAAGAGAGCATTATGCAAGTTCCAACTAGAAAGTGCTCAGGGTCATATTTCATGCAAAATAAATGCTTAGCCCATATTAGCTATTATCATTATCATCATCATCATCATCATCAGGCATAAAACTGCTGCACTATAACTACATTGAGTCTTTACCTCACTGTGTCTTGAATTAACATAGGTGCTATTTCCTTGATATACTGGATTCTAATATTGCATTCCCATAACACTTTGGGCATTAATACAGATACATTTCTAGAAACCAATAATTTCTGGGTTATTTTCTATACACCAATATGGTCAGGGCCCCTGAGACTTAAATATAGATTGGTATAAATAATATATGTGACTGAAAAAACCCACAAATCCTGGAGCATAACCACAAAATCCATTTGATTGTGTTTTCCAGTGTCCATGTAAAATTTATTCAGTAGGAGGAATTTTTCCTCCATTACTGGATGAAAACATCAACAAGTTCATTACTCTTGGGTAATAGAAAGTCCTAAGGTCACTTTATTCCAAAGTATAGTCTCGTTTCAGAAAATGGGCTGTCTAGTCCAATATATTGGTCAACACTCAGTCTCCATTTGGTCCCCTCCTCCAGCTGAGACACAGTTTCGGAGAGCCGCCTGCCTGCAGGAATCAAGTCTGATCCGCCCCTTTTCTCCTCGCCCTGGCCTCTCCTTCTGTCCTTCCCTCTCTGAGCCAAAATAAGGTGGGAAAGAGGAGTAGAAGGGCATGTAGATCGTTCTTTCTTAAGTGATAATATAATCTATTTTGTTCTTTCTTGTCTTAGTTGGGGTGTTTAAAAGATTTTTTTCTCCCATGGATACTTCCATAGGTTCTTTGGAAAATCTGCTTTGATGGCAGTTTTTGTGAGTCAGAAAAAGCTTCCAAGCTGCCCTCTCCAGCTGTGGCAGCCCACTCCGCCAGTGGTTTTGTGGTGGGCCCTCCATGTGACCTCTTTCCAGTCTTTCTCTTGTCTTTCCCCCAATGGGTTTCTGCATCTGATCCACAGAAAACATGCATACATTTGCTCTGACGAACTTTGAGAACCAGGTTGATTCCAACACATTAGTGATGCTCTGGTTGTGTTGCCAGATCAGTCAGTCATTACACACACATGCACACCTTGCACTAGTCACACAGAAGCATTCTGAGTGGACCTCTTGGGAGCCCCTCACTAGGCCTCAGTGATGGGTAAACTTTCTCAAACTTCCACAGAGACTTTCTCCACCATGTCTCACTTCATGTGGAGTGGGGGCTGCAACAGCCATGCTGCAGGGTCGTGGGGTCTTTCCTGGGCTTCCTCCTGGTGGCCACTCCCCCACTTTCCTTGGATGCCTATTATCTTTAGCATCTTGGCATCTCATTTGCAATCAGGTTTCAAATCCATTTTTTTATGGAATAAATAGTACTTTTGTAGAGTTTACAAATATTTCAGAAATGTTTCTAGAATTTTATAGAACATATAATCTTTCAAGATTCCAAGTTAAAAACAGTTAGGGCTACCTTAAAGCTCATGCAATTTAAACTTTGGGGGAGAGTTGAAGATTTATAGTGGAAAAAAGGCCCTGCCATGTAGGAGAGCAAATGTTACTAAGCATCACCAAGAGAGTTTTTCTTTCTTTCTTTTTTTTAAAAGTGCTGACACTGCCATTGAATTCTAAGATTAAGGAAAAAAAAAAAAACACTTGTATTACAATGAATTAAATGACCTTTTAACTATATCGCTTGAAGTTTCACTAATGGATTTAGCTCCATCAGAAAGAAAAGTTCCATTTCATTTCTGCCTATCATCCAAAAATATCACAGATTGTAATGCTAAAGGGGAATTAATTGTGTGACAGTGGAAATGAGTTTGCATAAAGTTCATTTGCTTGAAAATAGAAGCGCTCGTATGGACCGAATTTGCAGTTAGCCGAGAATCGGTGAAGCTAACGGAGAGTCCAGCCAGAGGACAAAGCGCACCTTTGAACCAAATTGGAAACAGCAGATCTGTAGGGACTGAAGCAGAGAGATGACACATGGGAACAACTGCAATGAGAGGTCTTCCGTTGGGATTCATGCCCTTAAGTGTAGGAATCTTTCACATTAACTTGTCAGTGTAAACAAGATGCACTTGGAATTGTGCCCACACATCAATACTTTGAGGAATGGGCTTCCACTCCCCAACAATGTGATTTTTAGACCCAAGAAGTATGATATTTCCAGAGGTTTTTTGTTTTTGCTATGATAATGAGAAAGATACTGTTTTGAGCATGCAAATAGGCATTTTTCCTTTTCTCTGAACATCTGCTACCTTTTTTATTACACAATTAAACCAGTTGATGCTCATTTTGAACAAGGAAGATTTACAGTGTTTGCTCTGTATAAAAGATGAGTTCATTCAGTGAGTTTGGTTGGTGTACATAGCATCTTATTTTATCAGAGTTACGCGTATCAGAAGAAAACAATCTAGCTATTATTGATCTGGAAAAATGGCTTTATTGGTTTATAGTATTACTAATTTGAGAGGGAAATGAGCTTCATATGAAATTGGTTATTTAAAAAAAAAAAACCAAAACAAGGATCCAAAAGCTGTAGCCCTGGAAGTCAAGATTCGTTTGTAACCCAAGGAGGAAAGAGTATTTCATAAAATTTAACTCTTTACTATTTGACTCCAGAGTGCTGAATCAAGTCTCAGATACCAGTCTAAACCGTTGCTTCATGAGTATTAGGTGAAGGCAAGAAAGATTATTTAAAGATTAGCAGAAACTTAAATAAAACTAGCATCTGCTATTTTTTCTTGTTAGATAGTTTTCATATATGTAATCATCTCATTTTCTGACAAAGAATGCTACATTTTCTTACAATGGGGAAGAAAGATTTTGATTATTCTTTCAGTGAAGGTCTAATCAGGCGATGAAAACCACACTTTAATTTGGACAGAGAAAGTTTAATAGGAAGAAGCATCAACTCTAACCAAGGAATGAAGGAACTGATAGGAAAATAGTAGCCATAAGGACCAATCGCTTTCTCTCAGGTTGAGACAGAGCACCCAGGGAGGGTTTCCTCCCTCCTGCCTCCACGCCTGAAGTCCAGATCTTGTTGGAACAGGCAAAGCCATGGTCACAGATGGCAGGGAAGTTGCCATGGTGCCATGCTGGCCAAACTTGCTGGCAATGTGCTCTCTGGATCTTGTGGGAAAGTCACCTTCTATTTATAGGACAGTGTATCCCCAGAGGCACTCTGGCCCCAACCACGTGAAAGGTGTGCCAGGGGAAGCTTCTGGTGGTGAGTGGTATTGGCCATTGCATTCTTCAGGCTCTAGACCCGGGAGGCACAGCCAGTTATGCCATTCCCTGGCGCCTGTGCCACAGGAGCTGGACCCTGGGGATGCCATGTGCACTGTATGTCTCTCTACCCTCCCCTGTTTCCTCACTCCCTCCTTCTCTCCCTCCCTCCTAAGGAATTATGTAGATCCTAAGAGATGATATTCCTTGGAGTCTCCTCCACCCTATGATGCCTGTACCAGTATAGTGTGGGTATTCCCATATACCCTGTTACCTCAAAGGATTCCAGAGAAGGTGCTCTGCACAGATCTCTATTTCCAGTTTCCCCACCATAGCTGGAATGAAAGATTGGGTCAAGGGCTTTAAAAATGAAAACAAACAAAATAACAAATTCTTATTTTTTTCCCAACTTCTTTGTTTATGCTTGGGTCTTTTTTATAAAACAAAAATTCAAGGTTATTATCGCTTTTGGTATTGTCCTGACAACTTTCTCCCTGAGGCAACATAATTCTCTAAGCCATCCTATTAAATATATTATAATTCCTATATTCCTCTCACTCTTAATGATTCTCCTTGATCCCAAATTCTAATTTTTCAGCATTCCATGAAAATCTGCTCCACTGAAGAAAACCCAGTACTCCAGATATTCTTGGGGAGACTCAAATGAGGCTAACAGTCTGTGATTTGATGAGTACATGTTTATTAATACAGCCTAATACTGCATTAATGTCAGCAGTTTCCTCAAATATTGGCTCATTAAAATTTTGTAGAACTCATACTTACACATTTTTTCTTATAAATTGCTTTCTTACTCATACATATGCTATTGAATATTAGAACCAAAGCATGAATCAGGATGGTAATTGTTAAATTTCCCACCACACAATCTTTTAAAATCTTTGGAACACATGACTCAGTCATTTAATACATTATCTGTTTCACAAGACTTGACTTTTCCTGTAAATATAAGAAACTTACCGTCTATGTTTGTATTCAGTTTGTTGATTGAAATGGGGCTAGGCCAGGTGTTGTGTTACTTAAATTATGAACAGAATTGGATATGGTCAACTGAGACATTTTAATTCAATCTAACTATTAAGAATAGCTGCGTTATCAGGAACTGTTATCAAGAGAGATAAAAAACGAGAACAATGCCAACTTCTTTTTGTTCATTGTTTGTTTTAAAATAATGCTCATCTTCTTCTGGAACAGTGGTTCTCAGTTGGAGGTGATTCTGTACCCAGCTGTGACAGGGAACGTTGAGCAAAGTCTGCAGGTGTTTGGGGCTGTCCTAACTGGTGGAGGGCATCAGTGTCGTGGGCAGGGGCCAGTTATACTGCTAAACATCCTTTAATGCGCATGACAACACCCACAGCCCCAAACTATCCAGCCCAAATATCAACTGTTTTTCTATTGAGAAAACAAACCTGTTCTATAAGAATATCCACATTGCTCTTTAATGCTTATGCTCCTGAGTTTTAAAGAGATGTTTTCCCCCACTTTTAGAGAGATCTGCACTCTTCATGGTTTCCCTCCTTCACTCCCATTGACATGAGGATCCTAATGCTAAAAAGTCCTTATTTCCTAAATTGTGTACTAATTCATAAGATACCATTTATTGCTCTGGGAAGTAAGATTTTCAAGATCATTTGCTTTATTTAGATAGACATAACCTATTAGCATTTTAAACTTTGAGACATCTAATAGAAAGAAAGAAATTTTAAATTTTATTTATGAAGAAAAAAACCTTACTTTGATAAGGGATGGTAATTTCCTCAGCACATACCCTTATTCAATCATCTCTCTCAACAGTGTTTTCACAACATCATTTTGATTAGTGTTGACTTAGCCCATCTGGTCGAGGCTAGAAGCACGTATGTTAATTATGATACCGAAATGAAAAGCTGTTCTTGTCTTACCAAAGTAGAAGTGTGTTGCTTGTTTATGTCACTGTCTAATGCGGTAGGCAGGCACGGATGGTGAGAACTCTGCTCCACACAGTCATTCAGGGATTACTGCCACCTTTGATTTTAAATGCATTCATCTTCAACACATGGCCTTCAAAGTCACTTCAGAAAGAGAAGGGGAGGTAAGGAAGGCACATTAGTGTGTAACCATCTTAGCCCACAGATAACTGCATCTTACATCCCATTGGCCAACACTTGTTATGAGGCCCACCTAAGTAAAACAGGACCAGGAGATGTCACCCTGCCCAAGCACTCCTTCCCATCAACTGTCTGCTATGAAGGGAAGAATGAATGTTGAAGAGTCAGTCAGTCATTTCTGTCAAGTAGAAGAAGAGTTTTTTTTTTTGTTGCTGCCTTTGCACCAGCACTTTAGCTAGGAAGAGAATTAAACTTACTTAAAAGAAAAATCTTGGAAAGCTGTGTGAGACAAAGTGTAAGATGTCAGGCACGTACTCATAAACAAAAACAAAAAACAAGACGAACAAAAACACCTTCAAAGTTCTAAGGTTGGCCTTTGTCTTGCTGGTTATTGAGATGGACTTGCTTATTTAAATTGGGGGTAGAAGCTGGACAGCTGAATTATTGTGAATGATACAGAAGAGAGAACATTGAAATTCAGAGATATTTAGGTATTAGAGGAATGAGGATCCCTGATGAAGACTGAAGGTAGCCCTGAGACCAGCATAGCTCAGTGAGTTGGGAGTCATCCCGCAAAGCAAAAGATCACTGGTTCAATTCCCGATCCCCGGTCAGGGCACATACCTGGGTTACAGGCCAGGTCCCGGGCTGGGGGCGTGTGAGAGGCAACTGATCGACATCTTGCGCACTGATGTTTCTCTCCCTCTCTTCTTCCCCTCTCAAAATAAATAAATACAAGCTTAAAAAAAAGACTGAAGGTAGAATATGGATAAAAAGCACCAGGTGAGGGCATGACTGCAGGAAACCTTTGAAAATTAGAAAAATCTAAGAGGAAAAATCTCAGAAGAAATACCCAAAGAGTGGACTATTGGATTGTGTGTGTGTAGGGGGAAGAGGAGGAAATAAGAGAGAGAGGGATCTTTTTAAGAATTTGAAGCAAAGTTTAGATCTGTTTGGCCAAAGATAAACATAACAATACAGGACAAAAGTAAGGGAATAGAGGCATTAACCCCAGGGACACATTCTATAAACATTTTAATATAAAAAATGCTTTCACAGAACACACTATTTCCCTCTATAATGGCAATTTTTTTGAGTTAGGGTTCAGTGCAAGAAACAGAAAAACAGAAACAGCTCAAGGTACTTTAGGCAAAAGTGGATTTAACGCAAGGATTAAGTGTTCACAGCATCTTCAATACGCTAGAGGAGTGGGAGTTAGGAGGCCACCCTATAACTTCTCACATCAAAGCTCGGGCACCACCCCGGCGGTCAGGAGCCCCTGCTACCCCAGCCGCACTGCTGCCCAAGTCGCAGCCTTGCCAGGCTCACCAAGCAGGTGGAGAACACAGCGTCCAGCTGCCTTCTACTCTGCGTCTGCGCGAGCCCATCTGCCGTCTCTGTGTTACTGTCTCCCCTGCATTTCCCAGATGTCAGGAAGAGGCATCTCCTTGGCAGGCACCAAACTGCATCCAAAATTCCACAGCAAGGGAGTTAAGAAAGCTAGATTTTTGCTTTCTATGTCCAGCCATTCTGACAAGGAGCAGAACAGACGAAGGGGGTGAAAGTGGATCCAGTATCTACCATAGTTATTAAAAATTCATGGATTGATTGATTTTAAAGAGAGAGAAACACTGATTTGTTGTTCCACTTATCTATGCATTCATTGATTGATTCTTGTGTGTGTCCTGACTGGGGATCAAACCTGCAACCTTGGCATCTCGGGATGGCGCTCTAATCAGCTGAGCTACTGGGTCAAAGCAACATTTTATTTTTATATTCAATACTTTTCCCCCTTGAAATTGGTGATTTTATGAAAAACTTACTACATTTTTTTGCTACACATTATCTTAGTATTTCTAAAAGTCATCTAAAATGTATTAATTCATTTTATCATAAATATATAGCCCTCCTCTGCCTATCAATTCTCCCCTTTTACCCAAGAAATTCTTTGATCAAATTTCCTAAACAGAATCACAAAGCATAAAACAGATTACAAAGGGAATTTTCACATCAGAGCTGGGGAATGATGTGGGAGTTTATTCCATTTGGCCAGCCTCCTACTCACCAGGCTCTTACAGGCAGCCTTACAGGGAAGACCAGGAAGAGACTTGGAGACTCACTGATCTCTATAAAACAACATAGGTTTTAGTGCCATGTCAACAAGACATGGCGTGAGATGGAATAAATTAAGGCAAGGGAAAGGAGGAAGTAATAATTTAAATTGTGTCCTTTTCTAGGCTACTGATCAAATATTTTGATTGAACTGACGGTCAATGCAGTTGACTCAACTACTATGTCTTCCAATGAGTTTATTAACTATTAGAGTTTATCTCATGCTCTGGCTGGGTAGCTCAGTTGGTTAGAGCATTGTCCTGATATACCAAGGCTGCAGGTTCAATCCCCAGTTAGAGCACATACAAGAAGCAACCAATGAATGCATAAATAAGTGAACAACAAATCAATGTTTCTCTCTCTCTGCCTCTCAAAAAAAAAAATCAGTTAATAAATAAAAAAAAAGAAGAGCTTACCTCATTGACAGTTTGTTAAATTAACAGATAAATCTTTAAAAGCAAAAGCAGTCTGCCTGGTAAATTCTTCAGTGAAATATACTTTTAAACAGGTCCTGCTTCAGTAGTGTAAGTTTTTGGTTGTTGTTACATTATCATGCAGATATGCAAAATAAATGTCCTCTGGCTGTTTTACTGCTTCCTCAGACACTCAGGTATCTGGGTGACCGGCATAGCAAACATCTAGCAGGTGGTGTGAGCAGCCTGAAGCAGGGCTGGTTTCCTCAACCTGGCGATCATCCAAACTTGCTGCTTTTAGAATGGAGGAACAGTTCTGTTCTACATCTGCTGTCTCTGTGTCGTGATTAACAAATGGATGTCTCCTTGGGGTGGGGTGTGTGTGTGTGTTTGTGTGTGTGTGTGTGTGTATGAGTGAGTGTGAGTGAGTTACCTGGGCAGTTGTAGCTTGTTTTTTTTTATTTATGCCCAAAGACTCTGGAACAGAGCCAGGATCAAATTCATATAATGTACGATGAAGCTTATATAGTTTCTAACCTCAGCATTGTCTTCCCCGCTTTCTTTAACCGATTCTTTTTTTGTGTTCATTGGTAAAAGAATGTGTGGCCCATAACTCTAAAGTTCTTTCTGCAATATCTGAGTTGAAGGAAATTTTATTTTAGTAGGGAAATTACTTTGCTAAAATGATTCTGGAAAAGTATATTTTTACCTTGCTTAACCTGCATGCCCTTACCTGCAATATGGATATGTAAATAGACATTCATCTTGGAAATAGTTATTCTTCTTAAGTGGCTCGTTCAGCAAGATGCCGTTCATATGCTTCTCAGTGTTTATAAGAGGGCCCTTCCCATTCTTTAAGGTTAGACTGAGCATGAGTCCTGTTTTCTTCAACTGGCACATTCATTCAAGGTATCCTTTTATGATATCACAAAGAACTATGATACCCAGAATTACAGATGTTTAGGCAAAATAAATGTGAGTTTGCTTGAAAGATTATAGCTCAAGCATTTAGCTTCGTGGTTATGTAAATTCCAGTTATATCTGCTTTTTAATCTGTATACATACTCACGTACATATAAGCCTGGTGAGTTTACTTGATCATAGTTAGAATGTCAACATTGTTTTTATAAACTTCTGCCCTGTCACGGGTTTGCAAGAAATTATTTTTAAGGTATTACCATTTTAACACACACCAGATTGTTGGCTGCCCTTCTTGCCTTGTGGAGCTAACCAGCTTAGCAGTTGGTGTTGAACATGTTCATGTTTAAAATATCGGGTCCAGCAGAAGTAACGCCTGCTTGAGTGTGGTTGTTAGGGTGATAATTTACAGTTTTAATCTGAACATTTCATCTAAAATGTCATATGTTGTGCTTGAATGTGATACTGTTATTTACAGAGTTATATGCTTATGATTTTGTAATAAAAGATTTTGTAATAAAAAGGGCCATATTTGTGCTGGACCCTGTGTAATGCTTACAAAGAAGGAGTATGAGAAGCCACTTGCATAGGATTTAGGTGGATGATTGGCGATCACAGCCAAGCTGTGCTTTTTGGTGCCTCTCCCATGAAGGTCATTTGTGACGATCTTGCCCAGAATGTCCAGGTTTAGATGAGGGCTTTGTCATTGTTTTTTAAGGTATAAGTTCTCAAGAAAGATGGAGAATGATAAGTTTCCGTGAAATAAGAATGTATACACCCTGAATTCTAGCTTACTTCAGTTTTCCATTGTGTCTGAGTCAAGTTTGTTGATGACAGAAGGGATGGACCCAGCCTTCTGGGTCCTGACACAGCCCCTTCCCGTCATACGTGGTATTGCCTAGATTCAGCAAGTTCTGATAAGAGCTGTTTGGTGAAGTGCAGAGGAGGCAAGTTCAGCTCTGGAAATGCCAGGGCACACCACTCTGTGTGCAGCTGCTACTTCTTTTGCTTTGAGAAAATAATTTTTCTACTGAGAGGGAAATAAAATCCTTAACTGTGGAAAGGCAGAGAATGATGATGATACAGTCTTTTGTGATTTTCAGGTGGTTAATTATCAGTTGAATTAATGGTCATTTATCTTTTCCCTGCTTAGCAATAGTTCAGTTCCAGTTTCTGGAAGTTAAATCGGAATGATTTCTGAAGTGGAAAACGGAGTGAAGGAGTGCAGTAATTATCAGGAGTGCACTGAAACAAGATTTAGTCAATCAGCTGGCATTGTTTATGGAAATGTTAAGTGTAAGACTTTGTTAGATTTCAAGAATCAAGTGCTGAATTTTTTTTTATTTTATTTTTTATACAGATAATTGGGAAATTTAGTATTATATAATTAATCTGTCAGTGACTTTACTTGCCCTTGAAAAAATAGGGCAATTATGATATTGCTGTATAGTAATGAGACCTTTTTGTTTTGCAGATTTCTCACTCTGTGGGGAGGGGTGCAATCAGAGAAAGGCTAGAAGCACCCTCCCCCCCCCGCCCCCCCACCACACACACACACAATCAGGCCCTAAGACAAGGGCATCCTCACCCAATTGTAAGGCCAGTCCTGGATTAAGGATATAATGCACGATGTAGGCAGAAGGAATTTGGAAAAACAATGGGATATCCAGTTGAAAATGTTCTAGAGGGAATTGCGAACATTAGCCTGGAAATCAGGGGTGAGTATGTAAAAAAAAAATTTTAGGAATCTTAATTTAGAGTTGATATGGAAGACACAGAGTAAATGAGATTTCCATGGGGAAAAAAGCATGGAGTGGAAAAAAGATGATTGAGAATTGAACTTGAGAGATACACACATATAATTTATTGATTTAGATAATAATAATGACCTTGAAAATAATAATTATTATTACCATAATAACAATTACAATTAATGGAACCACTAGTGTATGTCAGGCGATTTGTAAAGGGAACCTATCCATGTGTGATGTGATCTTGTGGCTCTGGTTCTGAACACAGACAGATGCACATGGCGTGCAGAGAACGTCCGTGAATGGGTCTCCTGTGGGGAATCAGGCCTGCATTGTACCTAGGCTGCTTTGAGACTTGCTCTTGCTAAAAACTCCCTCACCTTGAATTGAGGAAACAAATGTTTACTGCATATCTTTAAAGTAACTTCCTAAAGTCTGTGCTAAACCTCTCAAGTTTGGGTGTAACCAGTTCAACCTTTTTTCCCTTTACATTTGCAAATGACCTTTATCTTAAAGGGATTAACAACATTCTTTCTTTTGTTATGGTAACCACCAAAAGCTTACCTGTGCACAGTTAATGAGAACCAACCTGGATGTAATGTACCCAGAGTGTCAATAAAAGCCTGTCCAGGCGAGGGGTCGGGGCCCCCTCTTTCTCTGCTGGCTCTCCCGCAGGCCCTCTTTCTCTTACTGAGAGAGCGGCCAAGCTAGCACTCTCTCACTTAGAGAGGGGCTCAACATCCCTTTTTCTCCACCGGATTCCTTTAGTCCATGTGAATTTGTTCGTCACTTGTCCGGGGATATAGGACAAGCATTCCACAACAACACGCAGTCCTGCCGGACGGGACCGCAACAGATTTGTATGGATTAGCTCCTGTTATCCTTATAGTCCCTTGAAGTAAGTGGTATATTAGCCCTTGAGTACAGATGAGAGAACTGCTATAGCTCAATTACTTTTCTCATATTTCTTCTTAACAAATCAAGATGAGCAGCCCTGGCAAAGCACCCTACTCACTTGCTATGCTGCCACGTAGTTTGCTGTTACTTATGTATAGGTCCTCCTAAGAAGAGTCTACAGATCTTCCATGAGCACAGAAATAGGTAGTAGATTGCCTGATGAGCCTGAGGTCCCCTGTTTGGAATTTTGTTTTTGCTGGGATGGCATGAAAATTGTTGACATTTTTCTAGAAGCAAGAAAAACATTTACCCCTCTCTGTGTAGGTGGGTGAACTAAATTCTCCCTCAGCCTTTCTCTCTCTCTGAGTTGCTACTTAACTCGAGGGACATCATTGGACAGCAGACAAAAGATGTGTCTCTAGGTGCACAAGGACTTCTGTTGAATCATCAACTGAGTCATAATGTTCCTAATGTTTGGCGATGTTAAACGAATTACTCATAGTGATTTGTACAATCCTTCAAGATGATAGGTACTCTTGTTGATAATGTGTAAAAACTGATGTTCTTTTAGATGTTTTAAATATTTAAAAGGGCTAGGTTATACTAGAGAAATGAACAACTTCAACTATTAAAAGCTTAAATGAGCGAAGGCATTAGATTGGAAAACATTAGACAATGAACCCTTACTTCTCCAAGGAATGTATTCAAAGAATAAATGGTATTGCTTTCAGTAAATTGTGCTGTACCTGTGGAATAACGTACAACAAATGCAATAGTTTCTGGTAGATAATTATAGAAATATATAGAGTTTTCCTCTCTCAGGTTAAAAAGTTTAAAAGAAAATTTAAGAGAGCCATGAAAAATGTTAATGAATTTGAAATCTGATGACATTTTTCAGTTCTTGCATCCCTCGGTCTCTTTTATTCTATGATGTCCATGTTATCAATATAAATAAGTGAATACATAAAATGTATCACAGTATAGAATTTGAAATTATTTTTGATAACTTGATTGTGTAAGTATATATAATTCAGAACGGGTTAGGTTATACTAGAGAAATGAACAAGTTCAACTTTTGAAGTTGTAAATGAACACAGGCCTGTTTCTTACTTACCGCACATGTCCACAGTAGGTGGGCTGGGGCTCTAACCCACATGGTCACCGCTGGAGGCCCAGGACGGAGGTGTGTGTACCACCTGCAGCAATGACAGTGCAGTGATGGTGAGAATGGAGCTATGCAAATTGTGCACTAGCTGGTCAAGTTTCCACCCCAAGTGACACTCATAAGTTTGTTTTGTTGGCCAAAGCAAGTTCATGGCCATGTCATCCTGATTAAATGCAATCCCACTGTGTGCACAGAAAGGAAAACAAAGAGAAAACATTCGGTCACTGGCACCGTGACTCGGTCACTAGCCTGGTTCTACCTTTGTGTTCAAACAGGCAAATGGAGGGTTTACATGTTCGTGAGTTATCCTCATCACTTTTGAAAGTGGCCCATATTCCTGCCACTTCTTATGAATGCGTTATTGCATTTGTTCAAGTGCTTTGATAATGAGGCTAAGGGGAAGTTTTTATTACCATCTTGCCCTGCTTCACCTCACTTTGTTCCTGAAAATCAAACTGTTTTTTAAGTCTTTTCTTTAAAGAAGTATAATATGGGAATAGCGCTAAGTGATTTAAAACGAATTTACTTCTACAAAATGTCAACAACAATTCTTACTATGTTCATAGGAAGTTATTGGGTCAACTAGGACAGTAAGGCTCAACATTACTTTTATTTGATTTTTTTTCAGAACTATTTTGTTACATTTTAGAATCCAGGGCAACAGCAGTGGTTTCTCTTTGCTAAACATCAAAACAAATGGTTGCGAGCTTCTCGTTTTGAATCTTTAAACCAGATAAAGATCAGACGAAGAGTCACTGTGCAGTCCTTGTAGAAGGGTACACAAGTCTGTCCCACACCATTTTAAAAGCAGACTGTCTTTCAAGTAGAGCCTTGCCATGGAGCAGTGAGAACATTCATCTTGTGTACATGCTCATGCAGCTGAAACTGAGCTTGTTCAGACTGTGAGATTGATGACATTTTACATACATTTTGTATATTGGCCTCCAAAGATAAAGGGGTGAGTGGCACAATCTCTTTTTAGATGTGATTCTGGGCACCATAGCACAGAAATGATTTTCTGATTCACTCATTCTTGAGGCTCTGTGTTTTGCATGTGTTCTGTTTGCTTTCTAAGTGCATGGGTTAGTGGCATTCGAAGCTCTTTTTTAGCACTATGAAAACTAATACTTGCCATTATGATTTACAGTGGCTAACGTTCAGCGAAGCATAATTTTTGAAAGCCCAAGAGGCAGCAGGTCCATGGATGAATGGCCTTTGAGTAAACTTGTAAGATATACTTAGATATATAGAAATTTAAATAACTAACTACACTTGTGAAATAGATTACCACAGGAAAAGAGGACTGGTCAATTCGGGTCTTTTGATTTTACTCAAAGGCCATTCATCCGTGGACCTGCTGCCTCTTGGGCTTTCAAAAAGTATTTTGATATTTTCACTGTTATTCTTCTAGCTTTTATTAAATGTTTCTTTTATTTTGTCTCATAAATAATTCATATAAACATTGGTAGTCACCAGTTACTGCGTGGCTATCTTCCTCTATGGCAGGCTGGTGAGCTTTAACTAACATGTGCCCCTTCCTCTTGAAGTCTGCCATCTGGTGAGGGAGACAGCCATTGATGAAATGATTGCACAGATTAGTTCAAACTGGCTACCTTCTAAAGTGCTAGGAGCTGAAGGAACATGGGATGATTAGAGCATGTAACAGGGAGACCTGACCTCTTTGGGGTAGAGTGGGAAGGTCAGAGAAATGCTCCCTGAAGAGGTAAAGCAGAATGGCTAGAGACCTGCTGGGCCAAGGCGAAGTAAGAGAGGATGGGAATGAAGACTGTCTTGGCAGGGGGAACGGGACTGGTCTAGGAAGAGGCAGAGCCAAGAGCAGTAAGGGTGAGAGGGTTCTCCTGCTGAAGAGGATGGAGGGACAGTGACAGGCACATGCAGGTGTGCACGTGCAGCTGTTCTGCATTATCCGATGAACCATGAGATGCCTTGGAAAGTTTTTAAGCTGAGGGAAAATATTCTGCAAGTTGAGCTTTGGAGAGGATCATCTGATTCTTCTGCAGAGAAAGAAGAGCTTGGCGAGATGAATGTGGAGCTCAGGTGGGAAGTTATCATTACTCCTGGGCTAGTGTGGACCAGGGTGGTAGTGGCAGCCATTGGGACAGGCAGCTAGATCTTAATAATGATTGGAACATTAATATGGTGATAAACTCAAAATGGAAATTGGATGTTTATAACAACATTTTCTTTTTTGTTTTTTTGTTTATTTATTTATTTATATTGTTGTTCAGTTACAGTTGTCCCGCCTTTTTCCCTATTGCTCTCCCCTTCCCCATCACCCCCACTCTCAGTCAGTCCCCCACCCCCACTGTCCATGCCCATGAGTTCTCTCTTGGTGTTCCTTTGTTTGCCCCTTCCCCTTCTTTCCCTGTTATCCCTCACCCTCCTCCCCTCTGGTCACTGTCAGTTTGTTCTTTATTTCCAAGTCTCTGGTTCTATTCTGCTCATTTGTTTGTTTTGTTGATTAGGTTCTATTTATAGGTGAGATCATATGGCATTTGTCTTACCGCTTGGCTTATTTCACTTAGCACAAATGCTCTCCAGTTCCATCCATGCTATCACGAAGGATAGGAGTTCCTTTTTTCTTTCTGCTGCGTAGTATTCCATTGTGTAAATGTACCACAGCTTTTTTATCCACTCATTTACTGACGGGCACTTAGGCTGCTTCCAGCACTTGGCTATTGTAAATTGTGCTGCTATGAACATTGAGGTACATAGGTTCTTTTGAATTAGTGATTCAGGATTCTTAGGGTATAGTCCCAGCAGTGGGATTGCTGGATTGAAACATTTCTGGTGTTTGTTCTTAGTGAAGCCTGACTCAGGATTTTAAATGTCTGGCTATTGATATAAAAATGAATTAAAACAAAAATAATATTTATTAAAAATGTTCTCATGCATTAAATAGTAGATGGATTATGTATGTGCTTATTAGTTCTATTTGGCTGAATCAGTGCTTCCATATCAATATTTGGACATTAAACTGAGAACTGGCCTTTGGAAATAGCATGAGCAAATCTGGCTCCTTATGGAGAAACAACCCACCCCTGACCAGCGTCCTGGTTCATTTGCTGCAGTCTTTCTCCTTAGCCCGAGATGGTGAAATTGACAGCAAATGTGACCTTCATACAGGCTTGTTAACAAATCTACTCAAGAGAAATTTTATTCTGTTCAGAGGACAGTGCCATTTTACTCATGTGTGGGGTACATAACAATAAATCATGTTGTAATAATGTCCAAAGCTACATCCTCAAATTGGACTCATAAAGAAGAAATTATGTCTCATACACAACACAAATGTGCACAAGCAACTACATGTGGCAGATTTGCCTAACACCATTTCAAGTTTTTGATGCTAGATAAGCATGTTTTGATTATATAAGATTCATCATTCTTCTGCCTGATAGCCAAGGACTTCCCTAAGTCAAGGAATTAATTTTCCAGGAAAATCTATTCATTCTGATGGCAAAATTTTTCAACTGGAAAGATGGGTAGAGACTTCTTCCTGATTGCTTGTTTCCTCCTTTCCCTCCCTAAAGCAATGATAAAAGACATATTTTATGGGTCTACTTTTTACATGCTATCCTAAGGGTTTACAGATTTTAAGTAAACAGGTATGCATACACGTGATATAGAAATTATAAAACAAGCCCTGGCTGGCATAGCTCAGTGGATTGAGCGTGGGCCTGCGGACCAAAGGGTTGTTGGTTCAGTTCCCAGTCAGGGTACATGCCTGGGTTGCGGGCCAGGTCCCCAGTGGGGGGATGTGCTAGAGGCAACCACACACTGATGTTTCTCTCCCTCTCTTTCTCTCTCCCTTACCCTCTTTCTAAAAAAGTAAATGAATAAAATATTAAAAAAAAAAGAAATGATAAAACAAGAGGAAAACCACAAGAAGAAACACATCGGAATTATCTTGCATTTATAAATAATAGACTGCCATGTTTCAAGTCCCTGAAGATTGATTTTGTTTTATTCACCATGGATTCCCAGATGTTACAAGGCAGCCGGCATTAGTTTAAAATGCAGGTGGTACTCCCATAGGCTTCCTGCACCAGCGCATGCGGTGGGGGGTTGACTTATCTCAGAGGTCTGCACAATCGGTTCTTGTCTCCATGGTGGAGCTGATTCTTTTGCAGTCGGAATTGACATATTATGGCCAAAATTAATACACTGCTCAAGTCTCTGGGAGGCTATTATAATGAGGCCTCTCATTATCTCTCCACCTTCATTTCTACCAAAGAATCAATAAAACTCCCTCCAAAACACCTTGGAGAAATCTGCAAAGAGGTAAACGTTTTCTGTGGCTGGCTACTGCTCATCTCTTTTTTTTCATGCTTATAACTATTGGATTTAAGATGAAATTGGTTTTTGAAAGAAAAGTGCTCTTAAATAGTACCGATAACAGCCTGTTCTTTGCAGACTTCTGTCTTTTAGGGACCAGGGAAGGGTCTCTAGGCATACATACAGTACTGGTAACTGTTTTATATTTAATGGCCAGGGATTTCTACTATTAAAAGCTGGGTTCTAGGCTATTACTACCCTCATTTATTATTTATAAAGCTCTGTAATGTACATGACATTTAATGTTAGATGAAATTCTGCCAGACAAATTGCCTTCCCTGAGGAGCCTCCAAGCTCAAAGCAGAACAATGTAGGAGGAAGATTGTGGGAAGGATGGAGAATGATTAAGTATCGCCAACTTGGCATCGCTTTGCTGAGTAGGTGCACTGTGAGGAGTACTTGAAAGCTGAGTAATGACTCTGAGATTGGGAAGCCATTCAGTAAAATCAAACCAATAACCGGAAACAAGTAAAGGCACCCGGAAGAGGGTTTTCGCCCCTTAACTGAGAAATCTACATCTTCAGCTCTGACATTTCCTTGTGCACCGTTCACCTGGTTTCTCAGCATCCCCACGTCCACATTGTGTTCCAAACGGGTGGGTCTCCAAGTTAAGCCTGGCTCACAATTACGGGGAAGGAGGGGCGGAGGGGTTGTTAAAACACAGACTACCAGGCCTTGGATTGGTCAGAGTGTCTGGGTAGGTCTGTGCTCCTGAGCTGGCCCACCTAGCAAGTAAGTTCTCAAGAATTGCTGCTGCAGGAGCCACATATTGCAAATCTCTGTTCTAAGGTGGTATCTTCAATTCCTCTTACAGTGTGTCCTCTAAAGCCCAGCTTGGAGTCAGCTCTAACTCTCCTCTTTATTGTTGGATGGTACCCCACTTCTAGTTTTCTTTCCCTAGGCCCTTCTTTCAGATTTATTTCATCTTTTCAAATCAACAGCTGCTAACCTTATCAGGCCTCGAGACCACTCTTCCTGCTATTACTAGATACAAGTACTACCAGACACTCTGAACACCTACTATATGCAAGGCCGTATTGTAACTGCTATTAAATACAGTGTCTCATCAACTAAAACTATTAGATAATTTGTACTGTATTCGTTTATAAGAGAAGAAATTTATTTGCAGCAAGATGAACTCACTTGCGATGAGTATTCCAGAAAGGACATATAAATGTCTGACACCAAAACCTATGTCCTTATGTCCATCCCTATTGAAAGGCACTTCTTTCATGCAGTCCCTCATGCAGAATTATGTTTGTGCAACAGTGAACCACCTTCCTTGTCTTGGCTACTAATCATGTCCTCTATATTGCAGAGCCCTACTGTGTAATGCGGTGGCATTGGAAATCAGTGTGGAAGGGACAGATTAATCACGAAATGTCACTGAGACAACTAAATGTCTGTATGAGGCAATAAATAGCAGATGGCATAAAACCCTCAACATGAAAAATACACTTTGAAAATTTTAGAACAAAACAAATAATACCAAAGTATAAGCTTTATAAAATTGATAAACATAAAAACCTCTCAATATACAACACAAGAAATAATAAACAAAATGAAAATTAAACCATAAACCCAGGAAATTATTTGCAGTGAATTTCGGCAATGAAAGATTAGTTCAGGAAATATGAGGGCATATACTCAACTCTGTCAAACCTTCATGATTCACAAAGGAGTCAAATCAGATGGCCAATATGTCTATGAAAAGATGTTTAGTTCTCAAAAATAATAAGGGAAATTAGCATCATACATGAGCACAGTATAAATTCACTCACATCAGGTTAGTATAAAGTCTTGTCTGAGTGTCTGTGAAGAGGCGAGTGTCTGGAAATTCTGCAGTGTGATGGTTGGTGTGTGGCTTAGCTCAGCTGCTTTGGAAAGACGTTTGAATTGCAGCTAACGTTAATAATGTAGGCACCGAAGACTTACCAATTCCACTTCTGGGCATGCACTTGAGAACATCTCTTCACCAAACATCCAAGGATATCGGTACAACGATGTTTGCCACAACGTGTTTTTACTGGGGAACCACTGGGAACAAGCCTCAGGTTTTTAATAGACTTTTGGGTAGTTAATTTTTGAGGTGTATTTATACAAAAAACACAATTTCTCAATTAAAACAGGTGAGCTAAATCTATAAGCATCATTGTAAATCTACCTCTTAAATATAATGTTCAACAAAATTAATAAATACAATGTGTACAAAAAGATATTATTTTGTAAATTTAAAACACAAATCTTTTGTATCATCTGTGGTTACCAATATATGAGTGAGAGTAAAAATATGAACAGAAAGAATATACACCAATTTTAGAATGATAGTAACCTCTGGGGAAGGAGGGAAGAAAAGGGGGTCGGGTGGCCTTAATTGTATAGCTAATCTTTCATTATTATTGAGATTAAAATATGTAAACCAAATAGGACAAAATGCTAATGCTTGTTAAAAATCATGTGGCAAATACTTGTGGTATTTTTCTCTTTATGAAATTTTCATGACCAAAAATAGAACATTTTGACTAAGGTTTCCATGGTTAAAGAAATGTTGAATATTCTGGATTAATCAAAGTACAACCATTTTCTTTACTGAAAAACTTTTCAGTTATTAATATGCTAATGGCATTGTGAATTGCCAAGAGGGTAATGTCTTAAGAACTATTTCCCAAACTTATTTGACCATGGGAGACTTTTCTTTTTTTAATAAGACATCTATTAACGTCTCATGGATCTTTTGGGAAATGCTGTTATACATCATAGCACTTAATTCTTCATAATTGTTTCGTATAATTTAACTTGATTTCTTTGGTTATATTTTCTTCCATCTCCTTAATGTCAGAACCTAAGTCTGTTCCTTTTAGCGAGGCCTGTAATGGACATACAAGTAATAGCTTCATTTTTCTGAGAAATTATCGTGCAGACCATTATACGCAATATAGGTTTCGAGGGCAAGGAAGTAGTAAAAGTAGTCCTTGCACACATTTCTGTATGTAACTGAAAAGCAAAGTCAAGAACACAGAGCTCAACATACCGGTAACAGTAGTTTTCAAACAAATGAAGTACATTGATGACAAAACATTTCCAGAACTAATTGCTGAAAACTTCTTCATTTATTTATTCAGCTCTTTCAACAGATACTATGAGATACCTGAATAAAAATAACAGCTTTATAATATATCGGAAGCAGACACAATCCAATGTATAAAATTTTTCAGAATTAAATCAGTGATATCTCAGAGTAAAATCACAACCCTTTTGAAATTATATGAAGCATGAATCCATTCACAATTTTACTTAAAGACTGTAAGTACTAGGTATATCTAAAACTCCTTGGTTCACAAGGGCATAATTTTACTGCAACAATAAATAAAATTGATTAAACAAAAATGTGTTGACTTACACTTTATTTATTTTTCTATTGTCCCATACCTAAGGCACTCTCAGCCAACTTAACAGGAGTGAATCTCCCCCATTCCTACCCTTTTGGTAATTTACAAATGTATTAAGTAGAGATGTTAAGTGTAATATCAAACAAAATGTTAAAATTAGACACATAAGATGTGTTAGTACCGAGAACTAACAAATTAATCCTTGATCATT
>VMDR010009757.1:7751-32673 GCA_007922815.1 Macrotus californicus
TCACTTTAAGTGGGATAAATAGTTAATGGATGATTATGCATAATTCTGGGCACCTCATCAATTATTGACATTGTCATTTCTCTTTATCAGTAAGTTAACTTGCCCAAAGTTAGGCTTCAAACAATGATTCAGTTCATTAAAATCTTTTTTTTCCCTTTTTGATGTAAATTTAACTAATGACTTTATCTACACATCAGTTCACTCATTCCCTACTGCCACTAGCTTTATAAGTGTTCAAAGAGTTTTATTTACTGCTCTCTAACAAAAAATATAAATAGTATCTAGAAAAAATGTTTTTATCAATTTTTTTCTCAAAATTGTAAGTGAAATGATTATGGGAGAAAAGGTACAAGTATGATGCATATTTTAAATACAAAGGAGAAAATGTTTGAACTAATTTTAATGTCAATAAGCAAAGGAAAATTTGACATTGTTGTTTTGTTAATCAAACTGACTGTAGATACTCATTCTTGACCATCTCTGAGGCTCAGATTTGATGAGAGTAACTAGAACACCAGGAGAACCCTGCATTTAGAGCTGCGATACATACACTCAACATTTAAATGCTACTGATTTAGTTTTTAATATTTTAAAGTGAGGTGCATGAATACAGCCAAATGTTCTGATTTTGATTTTCCTCATTTTGTTTTCTTTCTCACGAATACAACATAGATAGTAATCTAAATAGATACTAATAGATAGTAATTTAAATCTAATTTCTTACACTCAAGACTGCACAATTTATCTCTATTTCCTTTACTAGCTTTGTAAGTCTAAGATTCTTCCATTTTTTAGGACAACAAATCTATTAGAAACTTTCTAATAAATAAATGTAAGAGAAGTGAGTTAGGATAGGTAGTTCTCAAAGGCACACAGGTGGCCTGTCATACAAAGGTGCCCCTGATCAGTTCCAGGAGTGAGTCTGGAGGAACCTGGGTTTGCATATTAAAGATATAACAGTCTTACAGATGTTCCCCCAGGATAGGGCTTCTGTTGCCCTCTTTATCGTCTGTGCTCAAATTCTCTATGTTTAAAGCCAAACTGATTCTACTCTCAAGATGGTGACGTTATCACATGGTCATGGAATGCACTCGGAACAGAGTAAATGAGAAGTCATTAAGTCTGACTCAGCAGCCCTCAGGCAAAGGTCAATTCAGTTTTTCAGCAACAATATTGAAAGCATAAATGGCTAAATAATGGATGCCAAAGTGACTCGTTCATAATAACAATAATATTAGTCTGTTAACAGAAGACTGTAATGCAGACATTTTCACCCCCAGAGAAGCAGAAACAGTTGCTACACTCAAACATCCAGTCTATTGGTCAAAGATTATTTGGGGTAGGAGGTGGTCCCATGAAACCATTTTGTTTTTTTGTTTCATTTAGACTTTTCAATTAGATGGATAAGAAGATATATATTTATCTCTATATAGATCTATGTAGAAATTGAAAGAGAAAGAGATTTATGAGAAGAAGTGGACTCACACAACTGTCAATGTTGACAAGTCCCAAGATCTGCAGGTGGCAATCTGGAGACCCAGGAGAGCCGATGTGTTGTTCCAGTCTGAAAGCCAATGAGCTTGAACCCAAGAAAAACCAATACTTCAGCCTGAGCCCAATGGCCAGAAAAGACCAATATCCCACTTCAAGGGGTCAGGCAGGAGTTCCCTCCCACTCAGACTTTCTTTTCTATTCAGATCTTCCACTGATTGAATGAGGTCCAACAAAAATAAGGAGGAAAATCTGCTTTACTCCGTCTAGACCAGAAGACATATAAAATAAGCTGACAACACTTGGGGAATATTTTCCATCTTAAATGGCAGACTTTCGGGCAAAGGTTCATGGAGTGGCATACCAGGTAGCAATCCTTCAACAGAAGTTATGACCCAAGTGCCATCAGTCACATTGCCCCTAATTCCCCTGGTCATCAAATGGTGTAGACTGCCGTTTATTACAGTGTGACCAAAGGACTAATTGAATGAGATCCCCTGAGTGAACTATAAACACAGATCTTGGGACCTGACCCTAGACCTACTGAACCAGCTGAATCTCATATACATCTATGGCTTTTGAAAGTAAAAATAACTTATTTTTAGGGCTATCCTTCAGAAAATGGCTTCAAGGAAGCAGTCTTATCTGAAAGCTCTGAGGCAAACTCCTCCTGATGGTTCAGTGTGGGAGGTGACAAGACTCTCGCTTGATAGTGAACAAAGAAGAGCGTAAATCGGGGACTCAAAGGTCCTTGCTTCATAAACTAAATCCTGAACATCTTTGCAGGAAGTGGGTTCCCTAAATAAAATGGTCCACTGGGGCACGTTCGCTTTTTGGCACCTGCTGAGTCAACAGAGTCGTCTGTTTTTCTGTGATGTTCTTACCTCTAGTGTCCAATATTCTGAGAAAAAAATAAATAAAAAGAAAAGACCTATTATGTATTAAGCTCTTAAAATAGGCCAGCCTCTATTTTAGGTACAAGCACAGACAGTATTGCTGATTTAATCTGCACAAAAGCCCAATAGAACGAGACATTATTAAATCTCAATGCAACTCAGAGATTCATTTTGCTTGTCCAAGCCATGCAGGTCGTATGTCCTAGAGCCACACACTTAAGGGCCAGGGTTCTTCATGTATTGCATCTTGTTGTCCTCTTAGTCTGGAGGACAAGCTAGTTTGGGAAGTATTTATGGAGAGATTTGTTCAGAAAATATGATTATCTTCACGTAAAGAGAGCTCTTTGAATGGTGAAAGAATATACGTACTTCTGTGCATTGGGGGAAGGAGTACTTGGGTGAATGCCTGTGAGAAGCACTGTCCTAAACTGTTTGATTTGCTTTGTTATCAAACAAAACCGAGACACTCTAAGAAAGTATAGCAAGAGCCCAATGGGACCACTTCCTTCTGGAAGTCCTGAAAAGTGCAAATAACTCAGTGAAACAACTGCATGTGAACTGGTTTATACCCATTGTTTTTCTCTAATTAGATGAGTACTTCCACTAAATGGAAGTCAGAAAGAAGGATTAGTATTTGGCAAGATATGCCCTCAGGAATAAAGCAGGAGTTAAAAGGCAGTTTCTAGCTCCCAACATGCAAGACGTAGGAATGATAAACCATAGCTATAAGAGTCTTGTAAAATACAGAAAGTTCTATAACTTCTTCTCTTAGGAGAATTTGCTTTCCTTTAGCTATTTCTCCACAATGGTTAGTAAGAAAACTTACAAAATACAGAAGACCTGTGTACTTGTATAACCTGCGCTGCAGTAGCTTCAGAAAAGTTCTAACCATGACAGCTCTGAGTTTCTATACCAAGGGAAGATCTAATGAGGCTTTGTTAGAAATAGATCCCCTTCTGGTTTCTGCCCAAAGAGCTTGGGATGAACCCCAAACTGTACTCCTTCTACAAAAAGGAGAATGATCATGAACAGATGCATTAGCAAAGCCTAAGAACTTTTTGCAGGTTATTACGAAGGCCCTGAGTAAGGACCAACATGCTGCGTATATTGGTGGGAGACAAAAATAGTGTAGGACCTCCTAAAGATCAGTGAAACTTGGAGTAAAAAACTGGTACCAGAAAAATCACACATACTATTTTCTTTTTTTTTGTAATAAAGATTTACTAAGATTATTTACTTATTTTTAAAGAGAGGGGAAGGAAGAGATAAAAAGAGGGAGAGAAACATCAATGTGTGGTTGTCTCTTGCACATCCCCCACTGGGAACCTGGTCTGCATACGAGGCATGTGCCCTGACTGGGAATTGAACCAGCAACCCTTTGGTTCTCAGGTCGGCATTCAATCCACTAAGCCGCACCAGCCAGGGCAGTTACTATTTTCTTAATGGCTAAGTGTCTTCACCAATTTCTCATTTGAGAAGGAATTGAAAACCAATATCAAATGACCAATATGTTGAATCTATGCTGAATATAATTATAAATTTACCAAAAAGATTTTTAAAAAACATACAGATTTTTTATTTGTTGTTGTCTTCTAAATATCTTGAGTTGAAACATTCTTCTGGGTATTTTATAGATTAAATAAGTAGCCTGCTTCTTATGCTTGTATTAAAAAAGATCTGACAAACAATAATCATTCAAAGTTTTGCTTTAATGGGTTTCTTTCTTCCTGGATAGTCTGTGCTTTTTGCCACATTAGGAAGAAAATTAAGAGCTGAAGAAAATATGGCTGTCCCAAAAAATATTCCTGCTGTCTATTCCAGGGTAGATAGAGTTGGAGTGAAAATCCCAAGAGATGAAATTGTTCAGGTGAGCATTAAAGTGGGTAGGAAAAGAGATTGTGTTTCTAGAGTAAGATTTCTGGGAGGAAAATAAATCCAAGGCAGTTGTCCTGGGTCTTAAAAGTGGCCCTATAGACCTAACAATAGAATGGTCATCAGGGGTTCCAGATACATTAAAACCAACCAAATAAACATTGAAGGATTTTGAGGCAAATTTGGGTAATCAAATATTTTTATACTTTTTACAGTGTTGAAATCAATGGTATATTCATAGATTCTTAGAGATCAACATAAGTAGATTCTCATCTATGAATTCTGGTCTTTTCTTAAATATCCCACTGACCAAAGTTGGGAGCAGACCAAGAATTTACTCTACTCAGCAAATATTAGGTGAGAAACTCATTACCTAATTAACTCAGCTTGAGCCAAGTGTGCATCCCTAAACCAGTCAGTTGTGATCGGGAAAGAGAGGGTCACAATGTGTGAACTTGGCTTTGATCATAACAATGAATGGGGAGGGGGCATTTTTTTACATGTTGCTAAGAAGGCAGCTCCACATGTGCCAACATAGTAAATATAATGATTTTTCAGATGTCCAGATGGTTGAATTTTCTATCATTGCTCTATTGCCTTTATGAATCTAGTTTCTAAGACCATGCAAATAATCTATGAACTGCTATTTCCATCTCTACCTCCTGAAAAAATAAGATGGCCAGTTCTTGATCCTATATACAATTTAGAGTTGCACGCAAAGAATGTGCAAATCACCAAATTAAGGGTAGATTCACCTTCAAGGAAATGGAGTCTATGGCCAATGCAGAATTGTGACTTAGGTTCATCATCAGTCAAATTTCAGGTCAATGTTAGCCCTGGGAGTCTAAGGTGAGTGGCATATGCAATAAACTTCCTACTATATTTCAAAGATTGGGTCAAATATGGAAGTGAGGAAGAAGGATCCTACAGATTTGATTGTGGGAAAGGTTGATGTTTGAGATGCACCAAAGGGAATCACATGATAAAAATACATACAAAAAGGTGGCCTATAGAGTATATTATAAAACTATGCTCTATAGATTTGGTCTGTCTTCATCCACTTAACGAAAACATGGGTTTTCCTGCTATGTTCATTAATTCCTGCCACATAGCAGGCCCTTAATAAATATTTGTTGAGTTAACAAATGAATGAATGCAAGAGTAGATAGAGTATGACAAGTGCAGTAGAGTAGTATGTTACAATATAAAGGATGGTTTCCCCTGAAAAATTCCTTCATGAATATAAATTGAAGCTATTTCTCATCCAGGCTGGAATGCTAAAGAAGAATTAAATTGTGCTTCCAGAGCCTGCATGTTGCTGGGTCTCAGTGGAAATCAGAACGTCTCAACAGCACCTCTCTCAGAAAATTACAGCCAAAAGAACTCATTTCCAGAAGTACTTGTTGATTAGAATTCACTTAAAATCAGAGGGTTGGGGGTTTCATTTGGACAGAACAAGGGAATTTGTTGGGGTACTTGTTTTTATTTTTTTATGGTGGAAGTCAATGGTTTTTAGTATACTTACACAGTTGTGTAACTATCACTCTAAGTTGAGAATATTTCATCACTGCAAAAAGAAACTTGTGCACACTAGCATTCCCTCCCACTTCCCCCATCCCTAGTACAGTAATCTATTCTCTGTCTCTATGAGTTTACAGGGTACTTGTTTTTCAAACCTGGTACTTAAATCTTCTGCTTATCACCCTTGAAGAGTCTATTTGTTTTTACTGTTCTTTTCCCCTGACCTCCTCATACACTTTGGTGGATATTTTCACACTTGAGACATTTTAATCATTTATAAAAGGAATTAATGCTATGAAACTGGCTTAGCTGCTCATCACTTTTTAATTAGCATGCTAGTTCTATGGGGATTTTTTATGTATTACATCCTGGGAGTTCTCACTATATTTTGCTGGTTTATTAATCACCGATCATTCAACGTCGGGATGTGAATTAGCAAATGTGTTTTTTTGTTTAATCTTGGTTTTTTACCCTTCATATTTCTCTATGCTTAATTCTAAATAGCAAACGTGTCATAGTGCTTTATTTTTTTGGTTCTAATCCATTGACAATATGGCTACAAAAACTCATGAATTTCTTGTTCATGCTTGTTTTGGTGATAGTCAGTTTTCCCTTATTTCATTATATGCCACACTGAGTTGTGGAAAGAGTGGGGTTAGGAGCCCTGTGACTCACCCAAGTCTTGCAGTTTGCCAGCTCTATGAGTTTAAACTAATCACTCAAGTCCTCTGTGCTTCAGTTTCTTTCCCTATCCAATGAGCACAGTAATACCCTTCTTTTAGGATTGTTGTCAAATCAGCTGAAGCCAAAGCCTGGTAATGTTCTCTGGAACACACAAACCACTTACTTTATCAATCCAAACTATTGCCAGATGTCCCTTCCATGAGGTTGCCCTGATCACTGGCTTAGGTGTGTTGACCCAGGAATATTTGTTGTTCAGGACAGACAGAATCACAGTCAATCCCCTTGCATTTAAAAAAAAAATATTGAGCACTTACTCTGTGCCCAACAGTTTTCAAGAAGTTGAAAATATACTGGTCAATGATACAGATAAAGTCTTTATTCCCATGAGCTTATACTTGAGTCAGTGTAAGATTATAGGGAAAGGATAATTTACATAGAATAGAAAAATATTTACAGGTGTATTTATACTCATACTGCAGAAATGATGATGTGCCATTAATGTAAATTATACATACAAATTAGTTTCTTTAAATCTCCTGTTCTTATTATGTATGTGTATATCTTATAAAATGCATGCACATTCAAAAGAAAACCAAGGTGATGTCTAGAGTGGAGGCAGGGGAGAGCTCAATTCCTGAGCAGGGCTAAGCCATAGTAGGACTTCACTAGAAACCACAGGAAGGCCACTCTCATCTCAGATACAGCCGCGTTATCTCCAAACTGACCACTATCCCCTCTTTTTTCTCTCTTTTTTTTTTTTGGTGAGAGAAAAGCATGTTGCCTCTGACCCAGGAAAGACTTTTTGCTCCACAATCCTCATCACCCAACTAAAGCAAACAACTGTGTCATACTGTAAACACTTCCCTTGTCCCCCATTCCACCCTAGAGGCTGTGTAGTGGCCCACATGATTCACTTGGGGTTTATTCAATATTTTGGTAGAAAATAAAAGGTAGCTCATGTTTTGTCCTTACAGTGTGGCATAGTGGCAGAGAACGCATGGGTGGAAGGCTCAGGTTATCTATATCTATATCTATATCTACATCTATTTCTATTCAATTGCAGTATGTGTGTGTGTGTATTATATATATTCTGTAACTCAATAACAATAAAGTAATATATATATCTCAACAGCTGTGTGAGTTTGGGCAAGAAAGTTCTTCTGTGCCTCAGTTTCTTCAACTTCAACTGAAAAATGAGATAATAAAATCACTCATCTCATAATGTTTTTTTAAGAGTTAAATGAGATAATGCATGTAATGTACTATCTGGTACAGAATGATTACTCAACCAATATTAGATAGCATATTTTTTAAAAGATTTTATTACTTTATTGTTGTTCAATTACAGTTATCTGCATTTACCCCCCACCACTCTGCCCCACCCCAGCCAATCCTACCTCCCTCCCTTTTTCCCACCCTCCCCCTTGGTTATGTCCCTGTGTCCTTTATAGTGGTTCCCAAAAACCCTTCCTCCCACTGTCCCCTCCCCCTTCCCCTCTGGCTATTGTTAGATTGTTCTTCATTTCTATGGCTCTGGTTATATTTTGTTTGCTTTTTTCTTCTGTTGATTATGTTCCAGTTAAAAGTGAGGTCATATGGTATTTGTCCATCACCGCTTGGCTTATTTCACTTACCATAATGCTCTCTAGTTCCATCCATGCTGTTGCAAAGGGTAGGATCTCCTTCTTTCTCTCTGCTGTGTAGAATTCCATTGTGTAAATGTACCACAGTCTTTGATCCACTCATTGACTGATGGGCACTTAGGTTGAGATAGCATATTTCTGACAGATAATTAATCTTAGTTTTTCCATAACATAACAGAGGACCTGGTGGCTCTGAGAGGGTGAATAAAGGTTTATTGGGTAAATATAAACTCAGATTGGATCATTATTTTAACAGTGAGAAGCTATGTAATAGATGTAATAGTTTGGACCCTAGTATCTATAACTCTAGATAACTCATTTAATTTCTCTGGGTATCATTTCTTTGCTTACCAATAACACAACAGGGTTAGCTTAAATTCATTTCAAGTTCTAAAAAAGATCAGAGAAGAAAGAATTATAGACAAAAAAAATTATTCAGGGGCAAAACCTGAGTAAGAATCAAATGGCAAAGGCTTTGAGTTCATTCAGACAGGAGGAACAGAGAAGAGTAGCCCCTGAGTCACAGTAACCGACATGGCCCAGTGACCTAAACAGAAATGGTAGTTTGAAAGTCTTCTGGGTCATGGGACCCGTGAAGGACAGAAAAATTAGCTCTAAGTGTGAACTTCCTGGATGGTTGAGTGGATGAAACGACAATTAATTTTAAAGTGCTTTAAAAAGATAAAAGGGCTTTTGAAATGTGAGGCCACTCTAATAATGAGCAGATATGCTCCTTCAATAATAGGCACTCCTTCCATCAGCATCCTGTCAGTTTTGGTTGATCTAAGATACGGCATGTACAGCCAGTCCTTCCTTGTTTACTGTAAGCTGGGTACCCAAAGTAACTTATTTTGCTTAAATAAAGCTCCTCCTCCTCTTCTTTTGAACAGGATTTATTACGTTTGCTGTAGTTATAGAAGTTTTTAAAAATACACATTTTTCAATGCAGTCCCATGTATGACTATGCCTTACTCCTATGTCATTCCATGGATTCCAGAAGAGTTTTTGTTTGTTTGTTTGTTACTTCAGATAAATCTCCATAATGAGACACGGAGGAGTTGTGGAAGGACAATGAAGACAAATGCCACCAGACACTGAAAAAAACCAAGACACTTCACTAGATGAAAAGAATTTGATGTTTTGACAGTTGGAAAGTACAAATTATTCTATGTCTCGTATGCACTTTTGTGTCTTTTCAAATGGTTCAAAATGTTGTCAGCAGTGGCACTTGGTGCCGGTTTGGTTATGATCAAAGTGCATCTAATTCTGCTGCTTTTGCAGAGAAAGTGTGCAGTTGCTAAGATGGCATGTCCCCAGAAGCCCTGTGCATGAACATCAGTAGGCAATAATGATTTTTCCAGATAGCTAGACCTGGCTCTTGAAAATCATCCAGGTATAGGAGGCCATGACAGGAGATTTCCTTAAAATATGAGAAAGGACATCTAAAACAAAGCAAAACAAAACAATCTTATTTTGTTAAACTGTCCATTATAGTGTTCTTTGAAATGTTTTTAGCCTGTACCATTCTTTGGATTATCCTTTGATGTCCCAGACTGCCTCTTATTTCAGCCCAGTGCACATGGGATCAGGCTTTGCTACCCCCCTAAATTAAGATTATACATGTATGAAGAGAACCGAGAGAGAAGGAACGTTTCCCAGGATGTCTAAGCTGTTTATGAAAAATAAATAAATACATAAACAAATCAATCAATCAATCAATCATATGCTTTGGGTCCTGTTCCCAAGATTTGTGCAGGACACTGGGTGCCAAAGGTGATGTGTGGGAGGCGGCCCCCAGTGACAGCCCTCCCAGTGCTCACAGCCTTTCGTTGTCTCCCCCACATCACACCAGAGTCAGTCTGTGGGAGCAGGAGGATATGACAGGGGTGGTGGGACACTCCTTCTGGGGTTAGATTATCAGAGATGACGTGGCTTGCGTCTGCGTTGCTCCCTCTCTTGTCCTCTGAGATATATGAGGTCTGTCCAGAAAGTATCCAGCCATGTACTAGAGACATTTCTTGAAAAAGATACAAGAAACATTGTACATAGGACAGCACAGTCCCCTTCGAAGTAGGCACCTTGGGACCTCACACAGTTCTCCCAGTCATCATCAGCTGTCCCATTGTATTTTCCTGAATCTCATCGACAGGCTGAAATCTCTTCCCTTTCAAAGGTGATTAGTTTTGGGAAAAGCCAGAAGTCTCAGCACCAAATCTGGGCTGTAGGAGGGCTGAGTCACCTGCGTGATTTGATGGTTTGCCAAAAAACTCTGCGCAAGACGTGATGCATGAGCAGGCAGGTTGTCGTGGTGAAGCTGCCAGTCACCAGCTTGCCCATAGCTGCAGCCTTCTGAATCATCTGAATAGTTTCTGTGGAAAAATGTTAAAGCTTATTGCAAAATTTGATGCAGAGTTCTTGCGCTACTTGCTCAGTCATTTTGAATGCCATGGCTACACAGTACACATGCTCCACTCAACAGCATCTAGAGACCCCACTGACTAGTACAGTGAGGTCGTCACTGTTCACGTCTGTGTATCACAGTCCACTCTCCTTGGCTGTCAATATCGTGCAAACAATTCTCATTATATTAACAATGGCTGAACTTTTTCTGGACAGACCTCATGTCACTCGCTAGGGGAGAAGTCCGAAGCCACAAGGTCAGCCATGTTGTAGAGAGGCCCCAAGCGACCCAAGACCTCCATCCAACAGCCATGTGAGTGAACTTACACAAGGACCTGCAGGCCAGTCAAGCCTTCAGAAGACTGCAGGCTGCACCTCCAGTGCAGCCTCTTGGGAGTCTCTGAGCCAGAACCACCACCCCCTCAGAAATCACGAGGTAACAAATGCCTCTAAGTTTGGAGGTAATTTCTTATGCAGCAATATACATCTAAGGCAGTATTTTGCAGACCAAAACAGCTCTCAAAATTAAGCAAAGGCAGAGGTCAGGGAGGCCTCGGCTCTTGCAGAGAGGTAGCGTGGAGAAAATGTGGCAACTGTGAAGGCGTTTCAGAGAGAAAAGAACTGCCTGCCTCTCACCTCCAGTCCTGTAGTTCCTCTACCCAGGAAAGTCATTGGGGCCAGTTTCTCGTGCATCTCCCCAGCACATTCTGAGCGTTTCCAGGTTGACTGTGAACATCCTTGATCCACACAATTACTAAGAATTCCTCGCTGTGGAGGAGAGCATGGAAACTTGTGAAAACTTTGCACCGTGTTTTAGCCCATCTGCACAGTGACTTCGTTGAACTTGCTTCCTTGTTGTTCTGCTTTTCTGTTTTTCCCAGACCCATAGAACAGACTATTGAAAGCTGCGTTTGGACTTGGGATTATCACAAAACCACTTGAGTAAAAACTTTTCTAAGACATCACTTCCATTCATGCCGCAGACTAGTTTCCTTTAGTTCGTCTTTCCTCCCCTTCTGGAAACATTTAGCTTTCAATAATTCATTGTTCATTTTGAAGGTGCTCAGCTGAAGGTCCCTGAATATGGAATTCGCAGCCTTACAGAATTGTGAAATTTCCTTGTTCTATATGAAACTCACACATTAATTACTAGGGTTTTATTCTTGTTCTCAAGCCTCACGAGCTTCTGAGACTTTCCACACAGTCTGTCCATGAAGTTACACTTTTCTTCCTAGGAACTTATTTGTGTTATACGTCAGCATTTGGAATCATGTTGCCTACTTGCTACATTTTTTTTGTCTTAAGCTTAGCTTTTAAAAAATATAAAAGACTATCTGAATTAACATTTGAGAACTTAGTGACAATTTATTTCTGTCTTGAGTATACAAAAGAGAAGTTCTTTATTTGCACTTGCTCACAAATTTTTCTCTCAAATGCAATGTTTCCATGTTTCCTTATCTCCACTTCCACGGTTCTGTTTCATGTCTTCTTTGTAACCCCAGTTCACTATGTAGCCTATGCTTCACTTCATTTTAAAGTTGGCTACACACTTTATTTATTTTTAATCCCAGACCACAACACATTTTCACATAATTTAAAACACACACACATACACTGATTAACATATTCTAAAAGTCATGAAATCCAAAGCAGTCATGTGGTTTTATTTGCTTAGCAGAGTGTACTTGCTTTTATTTTTAAAAGGTTTGTTTTTGCCTCTAGCTGTGTGTTTCAGGACTTTTCCTTTGTTTTAACTAATTTTTAACATGGCTTTGTGGAATACGCAATAAGGGGTACCATTCCCAGCTTGCCCTTGTTTCCTCTGCAGTGGTAGAACAATAAGCTTTTGCTCCTGGGTTCTCTTAGTTTCCTCCATCCAGAATTAACTGACTTTATTTTTTGTTTCTGGCCCCTGGCTTATAAGGCTAACTATTAATAGTCTACCTACTGTGCATGATTTTCCAGATTTTTTTATTGTTTTATTTTACCTGTATTATCATTCATCAGGGTTCAGTTTTGTCCCACTTGTCTGTTGTACTAACAGACAATGCAAGTTTATATTCCCTGTGAAAATTCCATGGATGGAAATTTGAGGACTTAATAAATCAATATCTTAAAAAACATCAACAGCAAGAAAATGCTAAAGGCTGATCTTCTAATAAGCAGCTATTACATGAGTACAAACCCAGAGAACCTGGCCCTGTTCCTAGACTCTCAGAGATTATCACAAAGATGTTAGCACTTTGAGGGAAAGTCCGCAGATTCAGTGCTTAGCAAAACACTGCCTGGGATGCTTGCAAGAGTTGCAGATTTCCAGGCCCCACTCACAGGGATTCTGATTCAGAGAGTCTGAGGTGGGGCCCAAGGACCTGTGCTCTGCAGGATTTCTATGAAACCAGGTTCAGTCTCAGACTTTGAGAAGATTTCGATGAGAAACACAGAAAGCTCTTATAGGATCAATATGTGTATGTTCCTATAGTATTGAAACAAGGAGGGAGATGCCTGTCATGCATGGGAAATAGTGATCCCTCTTACAGATTTTATAGAAGATTCTTTAGAGAAAGTGTTATTAAAGGAATCATTCCAGTAATTCAAGAAAAAGTATATTCACGGGAAATTGTCTTGCAAAGAATGTAAGGAAACTATTTGAAACTGCTTTGAAACATGAAAAGACAAAAATCTAAATGAAAATAGGCCCTTTTGATAGGATGGAAAATTTGAAAGAGCTAAGATGAAGGCTAATTTAAACTTTACAAGGTCCATTAATGCCAATGGTTCTGTCTGCTGTATTAGAACCTCACAGACATACCCCAACTCCCATGTCATATAGAAAAAATTATTTGAACCAGGTATTTGCCTATAGAGCAGCTTCTTATTCCTGGCTGCATAATAGACTTATCTGGGAGGTTTAATAAATATTTACATCTGGGCCACACCCTGTACATATTGGGTTTTCATTATTCTCAGGCATGGTCTGTGCATCTGGATTGCTGAAACCTTTTCAGATGATTCTGATGTGTAGCCAGGGTTCATGGCCACTGTTCTAGTTAACTGGCAGGTCCTGCAGCAGAATGAGGGCAACCTATCTGAAAAAGACCAACACTGAAGGAACTCACATACAATGAACAGCACTCTGCCGTTCATCATTGGCTGAGAGCTCCAGATTCTGTGCTTCCCTCCAAAGTCAGGTGCTCTTAGAGAAGGCAGTTAGACACAAGTTGTGTATTTCAGTGGCAGAATCTAAAGATTAGTCTTTTTATTTTTATTTGTATATTATTTATTTGGCAGATTCATCTATACCTGGGAGTGAGGTAAGCCTAAAATCAGACTTTGTTATCTCAAGTACTTTAGACCTTAGATCTGCATGGTAGGTGGAATCACGGCCCCAAAGCTGGTTCTTAATCCTCAGAACCTGAACAGCATAAACATGAACAGGGAAAAAGGAGATTTAAAGGTACAGAGGGAATTGAGTTGATAATCAGTTGACTGTAAGAAAGGAAAATTATCCTGGCTTGCCATTTGGAACCAATATAATCACAAAAGTTCTTAAAAGTGAAAGAGGGAGGCAAGAGAGTCAGAGAGGTATAATGACAGATGAGGGGTCAGAGAGATATGCTGTGAGTTGACCTGCTGGTGCTGGCTTTGAAAAAGCAAGAAGGGGATAATGAGCCAAAGAATGTGACAGCCTTTAGATGCCAGAATAGTCAAGGAAATGGATTCTTCCCTAGAGCCTTCAGAAAGGAGCATAGCTCTACAGTTCTACCTACACCTTGATTTTAGCCAAGTGAGGTCCGTTTTGGACTCCTACCTTCTGAACTGTAAGATAATAAATCTGTGTTGTTTTTAAGCCACTAAGTCTGTGGTCATTTGTTACAGCCTCAGTAGGAAACTAATACAACTTGCCCATTATATAAGAAAAGAAACCCAAGGAAATATGAAAACTCTGTCTTGAGATTAGTTCTTTGGTGGTCCTAGGGCCCGGGGGCACATACCAGCTTTCTCATGTCATATATAAGATCCAGTAGGATTGTAATTCCCACAGCTGGGTGTTGGATGATGCCTGTTTGCTTCGTGGAAACACACCTCTCAGGTGACAGGTCCTCAGACAGGTATGGTGCACCCACTGGGTGCAAGGCACCGAGGAAGAGGTGCCCAGCAGGAGGAACAGCACTGAGAACAGGGAAGCTGTCTCCCATATTCTTCCTCATGCACAGTATTTTTCAGTGTTGCCCAGAGCTCTACATAAACAAAGCTATCATTTTGAGGGTTTGTCACCATACTAATGAGAGTTTTTCTTAACTATCTCTTTTATAATCATCCCTGGATGCATATGCTGTTCAGTGACAATTGCCTGATGTTTCAAAGAGAAGCTTTTAACTCTGTTTTCTCAAATTCTTCCTCAGAAGTCCCTGTTCTGTTGCTACAGCTTCACTTTTCCCCCCAGCTATGAACATATGCAATATTAGGTCAAGGCCAACAAGGCAATCACTCCGGTTCTTGACAGAAAAACATAATGTAAAAGGAAAATACTGAGTTGTATTCATCCATAGAATAAGTTGGAGCTCCTGGTAAGGAATTTCAGTTTCCCGATGTCACAATTATTTGCATAGTCTCAGTTTTCACTTCGACTTTTCACTTGTGTATTCAATAAATGTTTGAAAAAATAACACAACGTCATTTTGCAGGGTCTTAGGAATGCAACGACAAATGAGACATGTGTGGTCCTATCTTTCCTGGAACTTAAAATCTGGTGGTGTCACAGGAGAGACAACAGAAAATTCTAATACTGTATTATTAATTTGTTTATTTACCCATCAATTATTTGTGGAGTTCTGATACTGAGCTAGTGCCAAGAAAAGAAAAGTAAGACCCAAGGTTGCATTTTATGTACTTATATGAGGATGGTGGGGAGCCCCTCACCCACCATTTTAATTTTAATAGAGCAAGTAGACTAATCTACAGAGATTCGACAGAGCCGAATGCCATTGGTCACTGAGGATGGCTGTGGAGTGGTTGGTACATCTCTGCGGTAGGCCCTTTGTTTCTAAAACCTCAGCAGGGCCCACTGAGCACCTTAGATTTTTATTCTAAGGTTCTTCCAGACTGTGAACTTAACCTTCATTTGGAGGCTTTTTTTTTTCCAAAAACTTGGAATTATTCCCTAAATAAATAAATCAAAATCAAACTAAGAGACTTTAGGAGAGGAGGGTTCTGTTGGCCACCATATTAAAATCATCTGGGAACATCTGAAATTCTTACTGAGTCACAAGCTCAGTGTCTGACACTCAGTAACCTGCACTTGGAACATGGACCTGGGACTACAGTATGGTAACCACTGCCTCAGAGTGTCCCCAGTCTGTCTCATGCTGTCATTTTCTTTGATCAGCCCTGAATAGCCAGGTCTTTCAAACTTGATTTTAAAGTCAAAGGTTTTCCATGAGGATTTTGAATAAGGCTACCCTCTTAAACTAGTAAATCCCATGTATGATGCATGAGATGACATCTGAGAAGAAATGAAGAGCTTGTTTATAAATGTGTGATCTGAGAAGAGTTCAACCATCCAAGGTAACTTGGATGCAATTCAGGTTGGCAAGATGCACCATCTTGGTAATCAAAATCTTGAAACCTAATCAATTACATTGTAGACGGTCTTGGAAAAGCTTGTTAATAGGCAACTCATTCCTTTGAAGTCTCTCTCTCTCTCATTCCTTTGAAGTTCCCTCTCTCTGTCTCTCTCGACTTAACTGTTTTAGGAAAAAACAAAAACAAAAACCTGACAGTGTTACCCAGCAAGGCAGATCAGCAGAGCGAGAGAGAGAGAGAGAGAGAGAGAGAGAGAGAGAGAGAGAATGAATCATCTGATCACTAAAGAAACCTTTTATTTTCTGAATTAGAAAGCCAGCAGACTCCACTATGAACTGGAGGAAGAATTCTCCAGACTACCTAAGATGCTGGCATCTGGGTCCAAAAGTACTGTTTTCTGACTGTAATTTGGAGCCCCCGGAGATGTCCGACAGAGCTCACTGGCCGGAAACCTGTGCATCCCTGTGCCCTTAGTACTTATTTTTCTCATCATGAATGCACATGTTGACTTGTTTATAACTTTTCCTCTGTTGAGTCTGAAAAGTATTGGTTGAGCTCCCTTGCTTCAACAACCCTCGCACCGTGGTACCAAAATAGTTTCTTGACTGTCACCTAAGAGCTAAGACTGTGAGACCCAGCTAACTGAACAGCTGGAGCCCTTCCATAACATTTCTGGGTTGTTTCTCAACAACTGTAAAATGTATTATAGACTTTTTAGAGATGTCAGGAGTCAATATTTTATTTTACAAAGAAGGAAAGAGACTCAAAAAGGTGCAGTGACAAGCCAAGGACACAGGGCAAGGACATGGATGAATAGAGATACACAACTTTTATTGTTGACACTATTATAGATAGTGTCCTCCATTCCCACCCCTTCCCTGCCACCCACATCCCCACCTCCCTCTCCTCAATCTGCCAAAGGGATGCACAGCTTTTGAATCTGAAGGCGGCGTTGTGTCTTCCACAAAGGAGCTTGCCATCGAGCCTGCTGGGCTTTTCTTGTTAGAAGGCAAATCTGCCCATGGATAAAATGACTTTGTAACTATAGAAGCTTCACTTAGAGTGATTTTTCCTGGGGGGGAGGGGCGCTATTGCTTCCAAAATCAGTATGTGTTGCTGCCTCGTGATACACTTCTTCAGCCTGGCACGGATTTCTATCTCTGTGTTTGAGTCTGCCTACAGTGCCCCTGCCTAAGCACACTAGAAGTCAGACAGAAGCTGATACACACAACTTCCTTGCTTGGAAATTTGGTCTTCCTCATCTTGAAAATAACTCTCAAGCTTTGACAAACTGTTTATGTTCTGTCAAAAAAAAAAACAAAACACCACACAATCGTTCATTAAACTTGAGAAGCTTTATACTTGAGAAGCCCACCAATAAGAATTAAAAGGGAAGAGTCAGGATAGTCCACAGATGTTATCTATTTCCCTAAGCATGTTTGGACAGGCCTCTGGCACACAGAAATGCCTTCTAACGTAATAGCTATATAAAATTCACTTTTATCGTTTTGTCCCATTCGTTAGGCTGTATCTGCTTAGTGCTTATAGGGCTAAAGAATAACAGAAACTAGATCAGAAATCACTGTGTTTTCCCTGGGCCTTCAATGTCGTGTGTCAGAACAGTCACTGGACTTCCCACCAGTCTGTTGACTGGATTCAGGTTATGACCTCCCCACTCCTTGGATTTAAACTGCACTGAAGGTAAGAACTCACCAGCGCCCTGACAATGTGGGCACGTGCTGTGCAAATAGCTTATGCTCAGAACTCAGGAGCACCTCGCCCATAGCCTAAGAAAATCTCTAACACCAAACAACTTACAGGTTGGAGGTCAACCATGCTTCTGGTCACTCTGGGAGAAGCAGGTGCATGATTCACTGCCGTCTGTGTGAACCACACAGAGAAAACCTGTTCCAAAGGAGAATCCAAAACACTTTTAAACTGCGGGTGTCTCTGAAACACAACGTTAGAGACTTGAAAATGTAAGCTGTCTGACTCCTTCCTCTCACCTCTCTCTTCCTGTAAACCTAACGTTATGCTAAAATCAAAAGGTTATCAACATGAGTATTTTTTAAAAACAGAGACTAGAGGGATAATATGGCTGTGAATGGGTAAGGAACAGAAAGAATGGAAGGACATACCCAGGTAATGTGATGGAGTCTGTCGTGAAGTTCCAGAAACCTGGAGGAAATTTCTCAAGGGCAGTTCCCAACCTGGGTGTGTGCTGCACACGGGAGGTCCTCCCAGAGACACTACAACAGTGAGCGATGGTGCATGTTTGCTTGTTAGAGGTAACAGGGAGGATATGGGTGCCAGAAACAGAATCTGCATCCAGTCCCTAAGAGTTAGGCTTACTGTTAAGATTATGAGTTCTTCTAGGGTGCTGAGCCTGATTCTGGGAGGAAACTTCTCAGGGGTCCTTATAATCAGTGAACACCTGTTGAGCCTCTCCTATGTGTGGGGAGTTGAAGATACAGAGAAGAACAGGCTGAGGTTCAAGGTCTTTGGTGTCAAGAATTTCACTGAAGACTGAGGGTGGGTCTATAAGGCAGTATGAGAATTGCTAAAACGGATGTAAATGTGGAATGTTAAGGGGCCATAGAAAAGAAGCATCTAGATTAGACTTGGAGTCAGTGAAGACTTGAGCTGACTGTAGAAGAATGACTTAAAAGACCTGGCTGGCATGACTCAGTGGATTGAGTGCCGCCCTGCAAACCAAAAGGTCACAGGTTCAATTCCCAGTCAGGGCACGTGCCTGGGATGCAGGCCAGGTCCCCAGTAGGGGGCGCCAGACAGGCAACAACACATTGATGTTTCTCTCCCTTTTTCTCCCTCCTTTCCTCTCTCTAAAAATAAATAAATGAATAAAATCTTTATAAGAAGAAAAAACAAAAAGAATGACTTAAAAATCGGCAAGGGGAAGGGCTGGGCCTTGAGGCAAGAGGGATAGCAGAGGAAAGTCATGGGGGCATGACCCGCTGTGCCTTGGCTGAAGAAGGGCAGTGAATCCCCACAGCTCATGCGGAACAGTGGCCAGAAATGAGGCCAAAGTGTTAGAGCGGGCAGGCTACTGGCTTAAGGTATGACCCAAGGGCAGGAACTCTCTCTGGAACATTACAGTCAGGCTCCTCGCAGCCCCTCATATCCCACTTCTGGTGCCCACTGGTGCTTAGTAATACTCACTCCTATAAGACAAATGGAGAGATGAACATGAAGTTGACTAATGTTATCAGACTGCAGACTGATGTTTCACTGTCATTTTTATTGTGTTGTATACCTCAATTCTACCATAAGGAATATATTTTAAAGGAAATAAAAACTCATGTGATGATGAATGTACAAAATTTCTGCCTCATGAAGATGATAAATGAGTGTGGATGGGAGAATTCTTAAACCAGACATTTTTAGAAATACCTACTTGAGATTCTTGGGATGAAGATTTATTATTCATCTTATCGTAGGTTTAATTTTTCCGTGGGCTCTGCATATTCTTTGCATGCCTTTAGGGCACAGAACACTGTACTTTAACCCCAATACCCTTAGCTAGAATATAAATGTTATAAGAATTGAAAGTGTTTTTCTTGGAGAAGAGAAGGCGGAGGGGAAATGTGGGAAGAAGGGCTTGTTACCAGGGCAATCATTGTTAGTTGTCAGAAGACTAGGAGGTCCCTAAGGGCTGAGCATGATCTCTGTCCCTCTCATTCATCCTGGGAGCCCAGGGCCTAACAGATGGCCTCACAAGAGCAAGTACTCAGGAAGAACTGCTGGGTGGCTGAAAGGATGGATGGATGGGGAAGGCATGGGCAGAATCCTTGGGAAACCTTGGGACTGTACAGAGCTGGCACTCCCGGCAGAAGAGGCGGGAGGTAGCCACCTGGTGCCGAAGTGCAGCACGGTTCTGGGAGGTCCAGCTCTGTAACAGGCCCTGGGATCTGCTTCCTGTCTCCATCAATTCACAGCCTGGTATGGGCCAGCAAGTCACCTTCTTGTCCTAGGTTTCCTCATCAGTAAATGAGGGATGTTAACTGACATAAAAATAATGTTTATATCATATGTTTGTGAGCATCAGGTGATATAAATGTATCGCCTAATGTATATGTGAGACATATATCACTTGATGTATATACGTACACATATAAAATCCACACACACACACATACACACAAAATCAGTTGTATCAGCATCTGGAAGACAGAATTCACTAAGATGCCAGTTGTCTACTTATGTTAAGGTGCCTTTCCTTTCTGGTACTTAGACTCTTGAATACTAATAGCAAGAGAAAAGGGGAGGTAAGGTAGGGAAATATTACACAATTTTCCATCTTTTTTGTTTTTACCCTCTCTCACTCTGAGTAAGGAGGAATTGAATGGGAACCATGAAAAATGCCTATTGTTGAAGGAATCAAACAACAAGTCAAACTGAACCCATACAACTCTGAAAAGTGCTGCATGCTCGGCACAATAAACTAGCATGAGCTTTTCGGTTTGGTCAGGCGGGTTGATGCGCTTGAATCCACAAGGACAGAAAATGGAAGCAAGATAAAGAGGTGGCCGATTTTCAACACACATCAGGGCAAGAAAAGCACTCTCTCACTGAAGCACTCATCTTCCCTGCATTCATCCTTGAAGAGAGAAAGGAAAAGAAATGCCGAGGGCAGAAACCCTGGAGCAGGAGCTGACCTGTGCGTTCCTCCCGGGGCTGGATGGTGCATGGGCTCACTCGTCCTGCTGAAAACGCTGTCCTTACATCACCACGATTCCGGGAACCTCTCACCCTCACCAGGAAGGGAGCAGCTATCACCTGTCCCTCATCCCACCCTGCTCACTTCGCTGTCTTGAGAGGCTGCCTCCCTGGGCGGAAGCAGCAAGGCGGGGATTCGGGCTTGCTGGCAAATCTCTGATTCTTGGAATTGTTTGGCAGGTGGATTTGCCGAACAACTAATTTCCCTGAAATTAAAAATAAGATGAGAAAAGAGGCACAGTTAAGATGCCTGACGTTTCCTCGATTTTACAGGCAAGCCTACTCAGTGCGACACCTGTACCTCTCTCACGGCAGGTGCCGCCAGGAAGTGCTGAGGGCCTTCCAAAGCCCAGCAGGTCCTCTCCGTGTTTGCGGTGCACACTGGGGGCATCTCCCAGATATCCAGTCCATCCCTTTCCACTGAATATGAAAATGTGTTTGGGAGAATTGGGGAACAGACCTTCATTTTCCAAAGGTGGATTCGTTACAAGGTTTTCTCATCCCCTTTCCCAGGGATTGTTGTTGGAATGAACATGGAAGCCTGTGCTGGAGGCTGTGGCTTCACCAGACTTAAAAGACGCAGCTGTCTAAGAACCTTGAGGGGGTCAGCTGTCGCTGTGCATGGACAGGAGGCAGAAGGAAGCTGAGCCCGTTCAGGGGTGCCAAAGCTGCTGGAGTAGACTCCAGTGCATCCTGCCTTAGAATCCCTCCTTATGAAACCTCACAAATGTGTTCGTTATTTCGAACCATTTGAGTTTTCCTACTTAGTGCTAAAATACCTTCAAAATACAGAAATCTACTTAAAACATACCATTTTTCCTTGACATTGCTACAATTTTATGTCAATATATGGGATCAGCTTCACAAGGAACACAGTTTTCGAATGAATAAATGGGTGGATGAATGCCAGTCTAATCAACAAATTTTATTCATTAATTTCTATAAGCCTTCATGGAGTGTCTACTTGGGGTAAGTGTGTAAGTAAAACCCTGCCCTCAAACTGCTCATATCTGCTAGAAGACACAGACGTAGAAAAAGAACATGGAAATACCACGTAATAAATATGATAATAGAGCTACTCAAATAGTCCTGGGTTCCAGAGAATTAATGATACCAGAGCTGTGTCCTATAAGATAACTGGGAGCTAAGCCATGTAGAGAGGGAGCAAAGGAGCATTCCAGGGATTAAAGGGATTACGAACCACGGCAGGGCATCCATCACTCACACTGCAATGTGAGTGATAACCCTGAGAGCTGTCCAAGGCACAGCCTGTCCTAGTGTATACAGCAGCCTTCCATAAAGACAAAGGAAAGTGGAAAATGGTGTGAAGATTCACAGAACTACCAAGTGCCATTCTTGCAGACAGGTCCTCCCAGGAGATAAGGTTGGAGAGGCATTCAGAAATGTACATTCTTCTTATAGAATCACCTTATATACCATGTTAAGGAAAATGAACTTGATCCCATAGGTTAGTATTTCTCCTAAAATATGTGCATCAGCATCCATCCCCCAGAGATCCAACTCCTAGATATCGATTTCACAAACCTGAAGTGAGCCAGGTACCTGCATCTTTAACCTGACCTCATATGGATTCTTCGACCTCCTAAAATTGAAGCAACAGCAGTGAAGGTGCTGGGATGTGGTGTCGCTGAAGGAGGTCAGTCAATGGAGTGACACAGTCAAATTAATTTCAGAAATAATGAAACCAATTTCTGGCTGCTTTTTGAGCAGTGGCCTGGGAGCTGGCTGGGTGGAGACAGCTGGGAAATGTAATTCAGATGAAACGTGAGCAGACGAGGGCGGCTGGGATGGAGAAGGAGCCCAAGGTTTATGCAGCTCCCTTGGCAGGCCCAGTGGCCTCACTGCCAGAAGAGCACCGTGACCCTCCTTGTCTTCTGGGTGGAGAATCTTATTTAGGAAACTCTTTACAAGTGGGCAGAGAATGCCAGAAGCCTGTGTGACATCTGCTGAAATTGTTGCAGCAACTGACTTCATGGTTCCCACTGAAGACATGCCAGTTCAGGAGCTGAGGCTGAGGAGTCATTAAGTACTATGGTCCCAGGCACCCCAAGGACCCCATGGACCGAGAAGACACAAATCACATGTATGACCCAAAATATTTGCACAATATCCTTTCAAATGCCAACTGGGGATAGCACAAACTGAGTAGCTAAGTGTCGTGAAGACTAGAGGCACCAAGCAAAGAAAGAAAGGGAAATGGGGAGAAAAGAAGAATAGTGAAATCCACAGTTTTCAGCAGACCTTCCCATCCCCCACTCCCCACCCCCACACCCAGGAGTCTGGTCAACGGGTTGAGGAGATGAATGTGTTCATTCAGCCGTCCAAAACCAAGGGTTTAAACACAACTCTGCCACATACTAATTGTATGACTTTGGGGGAGTTATCTAACCTTTTCCTTCCTCAGTTTCCTCATCTGTAAAATGAGAACAGTAATTGAACCACCTCAGGGGATGGCTATAAGTAGTAAATGGATCTGCCTTTGTAAAGCTTTTAGAGGAAAGCAAGCACACTGTATAACAGCAGTGCAACAATTAGTGAGACCTCGGAAGTGCTTCTTACATTTAAGTTAAATAAAATATATTGAATAATCATATTTAAGATAAATTAAATTTAAATTTGAATAGGATGTACCCACTACATTTGGAATGAGTGCCCAGGGCCTGGGTTGAGCCAGAGTCTCCGAATTCTAGCCTCACTTTCCTGCTGGGACAGATGCCAAGACTCACAGGTGCTAGCACCACACAGCATTTTACTTACTAGACCGCTGGTGTATTACAAAAGGATGCAACTCAGGAAAAGTTAGATGAGAGCATTGCACAGAGCATCATACGTGGGAGGGGGCACATAGCTTCCATGCTCTCTCTGCGTGTGCCACTTTTCCCAAATCTCTGAACTCTGCCCTTTGGGTTTTTAAGGAGGCTTCATTACATAATCATGATTAATAAAGCCATTGGCCATTGGTGATTGATTCAGTCTCCAGGTGCTTTTTCCTCCTCTAAGGTCAGAAGTGGGACTGAAAGTTCCAACCCTTTAATCATATGGTTGGTCCTACTGGCAACCAGCCCATCCTTGGGTGGGGTTCAAAGGTCACCTTATAAACATAACAAGAGACATCTTTTGTTTTGCTTGCAATATTTAGGACATTCCAAGGGTTTTATGACTTCCTGTGGGAAATGGGACTAAAACCAAATATATATTTGTTATTATAAATGAAAATATCGTGCTGGCCAAACTGTTTTTCACGGCAGCTGCACTGTTTTGCATTCTCACCAGCAATGCACGAGGGACCGATTTCTCCACATACTCTCCAAACTTGTTTTTTTCTGCAGTTTTTATTAAAGCCATCTTAGTATGTAGGAAGTGGTCTAATCAATTCTTATTATACCTTTGGAATCACTATATATTTGTTCTTGGAGTTCCATTATATAGGATGACTATCCTTTGCCTGACATAGGAGGTTCTGGGGACCTGGACCTGGAGACCTTTATGATGTGTTAATTCAGTCATCCTCTGATGAGATTACATTTCAGAAGCTGTTACAGTGCATGTTGTGAGCAGGGAAACACTTCTTTTTAACTTCTGGTGTTTGCTTCCATGTAGAGAAGCTTCAGTTTACTTAGTACTCCTCAGCACTCCTATACCTTCATAGACGTAACTGATGAGCGAACTTGAACGGAAGGAGGGGGTATGGGTGGCCAAGATCCTTCATTTGCTTTTTCCCTCAGGAGCTCTCTGCCCGTGGAGCTGGTCTTGTCCCTCCTCTAGGAAGGGCCATACCCCTGCCTGTAGGGAGCTCTCCCCCAGGCCCATGCTGATTTGTAAGTTTGCCTACTCTTGGGGTTTGATATGAGAAATCCAACATGCATGCAGATGTAGGCCAGATTCTCTTAAAGAACTTCTTAAACAAATGAGTTAATTTGGTCTGTATCTGCTGATTTTTTTTTGTCTTATCTCAATTATTTTAAAACTTAGGTTTGGAAATTGGATGTTCTTATGTATGTATTACCTGAAGACATCTTTATAATATAATTCATATCACTATTAATTTTATTTTATGATTAATTTGATCTTGCT